>CM054820.1:20339921-20484798 GCA_028984105.1 Lavandula angustifolia
TCAATACGAGTAGAGAGTCAACTCGTGATGAAGACCGATGTCTCGATAAGTCTCACCTACCACAAACCTCTACCTATGAGAAGCAACCAAAGCCTTACCTCCGCTCCGACATTAAAGTCGCTCTCATGCATGGGCCTCAACCACTAGCGCGACACTCTTCCGAAAACTTACGGCCATTTTCCTCGACGCTGTGACACGTGGCATCGTCCTTCTCCCAACTGACACGTTCCTGGGTCACTGACTATAAATAGAGAAGAGCCCCCAAGCCTCAACACACGGACATCAAGGGAATACAAGCTCATCGCATACAAACTCTCTAGCCGCATTAAAGCCGATCTAGCGAAGAACTTGCTTAGTTAAATATCCGTAGTTCTCTCTAGAGATTCTTTAGTTCCCTCTTCTCTATCTAAGCTCCACCGTTATATCTATAGCTACAACCTTCGAAGGAGTTCACCTTTGAATTGTTCTTATTGTAAGAACTCCTTCATTGTCGGAGAAAAATTCCCCTCCCCTTCAAACTTCGCTTGATTTGTAAAGTCGCTAAAGACTATAACTTAGAAGCGGTCTGCCCAAACAGACGCATTCCTTGATGAGGCTTGCTCGATTAATCAACAAGAACTCCCGTTCACAGACCGTGGACGTAGGATCTTGCGTACTCGAACCACGTTAAAAAACCAGCCAGGTCATTCGCATTATTGTCGATTGTGCTCAAACCAATTTACAAACTCATATTTTCGCATAAAACGTATTAAAAAGTGCACCACCCAAAACAACTTTGGTTTGCGAAAATACGTTTCAAAAGAGACGAAGTCCTACGGGCCCTATACTTGATCCCGCAAAGGAAACTCATCGACCGAACTCTCTATACCGACAAAACTGCAGAGACAGCACTCGCAGTTGTTACACTCGACCCGCGATCGAAGGCTCTTATTTGGCACTGTTCATTCACTGCATTTCTCAGCCCACTTGACCTTCGCTGAGGCAAAACTTGTAATCGGTGCGTATTCACCCCCCTCTCTACACCCGATACTGTCTCCCTGACCAACATGGAGTCCATCTACGATGCTCTTCTATTTCGTGACTCGAGAGATTCATCACAAGGCGACTTGACTTCGGCTTCCCTGACAAGTCACTGAGTTCTTCTACAACTTACGTAGTGATGAGGATAAAATCACTTGACATCTCTTCTATATAACCTATCGAAGCAAGTATCGTCAACACTTGGGAAACCGACGATCGCTTCAATCGATATTTAGAAGCGCCCGATGGAGAGCTTCAACTTACCAAATGAAGGCGATATCCCCTATCGGCTATAAGGAGGCGGAAATTAATTTGTACCTCCGTCAAGTTTCAGCCGGGAAGATGAATATAGAGTTCAAGGCCGCTTTTGCTAAGAACAAGTTTCTACTAGAGTAAGTGGGTCTTGCCACATAGTATCTCACATCCCGACAAGCTCAACATGATCTTATGACTAACTATCCAAGATTAAGCTTCAACTGATGATGGTGATAGTAGACGGCCAACGTAAACCGGGTATAATTCTTCATGCATGAATTCAATGTCCAAACAAAGAAGTTCATAGTCAATGATGAGGGAAATCGACACTTTCACCGATCGGGCAAACTACTATATGGGAGCGAAGTCTCCATTATGATTGAAGATGAATGCGTCGGCAACACGCTTCACGTATTACAAGATGTTTGATCGAAGCTCGTTAAATTCCAAAAACATAATTGTAGTTGAAAAGTCAATCGACATGGTGTAAACGACAAGTGTTCAACACCACACCACTCGTGCGCCATATCCAGAGCCAAGTGTTCAACACCGCACCACTAGCGCCATATCCAGAGCCATCTACGAAGAAGAGGAAATTGGCTAAGAAAACCGAAAATCCCGCAAATCAGCCATTCCGCAGATCGACATTCGGACTCGTAGTCCGGCAAAGAGGATGCCACTCTAAAAGATAAGGTAAAGAGAATAGATTTTGAAGAGACTCGCTTGAACAATTGAACAATTTATCGGATCCGACGTTCAGCCAGGATCGCAAGCCTCACACGGTGGAAGATAATTTACCGTAAACTATTTACGAGTAAGAAACAGCTAGCTGGGCGAAATCACCGAACAGATTCCCGAGATACTAGATCATCCCGATCTAGTTGATATACCTATTCGGCTAGGGTACAAATGCGCTCGAGATTCTTCGCATGGGATCTTCTTGACGAAACAATACAGCCTTAGAACAATCCCTACCAGGTCACAAGAGCAAAAACTGGCAGCAGAAGAGATAAGGCATGGGAAGCCTACGTATATCGGGCTTCGATGAATGATCTAAGGTCCATCATGTTATTTCTCCTAAGTAAGAAAAGTGGTACCGAGATTCAAACTCAACCACGCACACAAGATGACAATGATGATGATACTTACAAAGACTAAGCACCCAATGACGCAAAACCAGAGGAGGATCTCGCCGAGGGAAAATCTCCCATTGATCATGATGATGACGCACCACCTCCACCTCCTTCATCTCGTGTCATCACCGGCTCGTTCCATCTTCCTCTAAGCGACCGATCACAAAGAATTGAGGAGAGACTCACCGAATCAAGCTATCAAGCCGAAGACATATCCGATGTCTCACCTAAGTCCATCAACCGAGGTCCCAAGAGATAGGGACACAAAAATAGGCTTTTGGTTGAGAAGCTGAATGCCTTAACATCTCAAGTCCGCAGAATCGCAAGTACTCCTACTAATCTTGGATGCCGAACCGATACTCAAGACAACTCTTGAAGCTCGTAAGACAGATCTTACAACACAATTTCAAGCATTTACTCGAAGTTCAATCAAAATCATTTACCAAAAAACCGACTATTGTTGTAACCGAAGCTGAAAACGCGAATGACGAGCACAAGCCATAACTAGTGTCTCTAACGCACTAATTGAACAAGCTAATGTAGTTCGGTAATATAAGAAGAAACCTCTCGCCTTCTCAAAGAACCTCTCAACAAACATGCCGCACGTAAAGCCGAACTATTCTCGAGCATGATAAGCAATGGCAAGAATACACAGATGCAGCCTCGCATGTTGGTTCCAGTGGTCGTTGTTGTTCAGAAATGCAGCCGAAACTCTTCAAAGAAAAGTCACCGCCCTCTCCACTCGATATTAAAGATTGATGATGCCAAAAAAGGGGGAAGGAATTAATAAAGATATAAAAGTCGAAGAGATAAGAGTAGAGAATGAAAGGGAAAGACAACAAGTGGAAGGAAAAAAATAGGCAAACTATTCGAGAGGAAGGAGTAAATACCAAGAAACACAGATTATGCCTCTTACCTCGGGAGTTGCCGGAGGATCGAGGAGAAGGATCGCCACGACGAGCAAAGACTATGAGAAGCAACTCGCTTTGGCCGATGAGCCGATTGAAGAGGAAGAGACCATTCGAGATATGGCTAAAGGAAATAAACTCACTCCACGCTCTCCTACTCCCCTCCGAAAACTCCGAAATTCGAAAGCTCGGACGAACAAGGAAAAATACGATTGAAAGTATGCCGAACAACTAGCCATCAAGAAGAAGCTAAAGTCGTTAAGAAGAAAATACGTAAGAAGCCAATAACCGTATCTTCTACCGTACCTAAGAAGACAATGTCCATTATCCCTGGGTAAACAAGGGGCTTAAGTAGCTAAAGAAAAAGTGAATACACCCGAAAACCGATTTCTCAACTTAAACACGAACAGACCTTTTTTAGGATAGTGTCGCATCGAACAAGTTCAAACAGACGCACGTATAAGCCGTTCTCGAATCGTGTGGCAGAGCGACCGACTCTACTAGGATCTCGCTAGCCGACTTAGAGTCGAATCCGCATCTTCCGGATAGAGTTCAGCAGTGCGGAATAGTGTAGGCCTAAATTCGGCTGAGTTAGAAAAACGTTTTTATTAAAAGGGCTTCAGCTGATTAGTGCAATGTTAAGTTTGCTTTGAAACTCGCCTGAATGATTTAAAGAAGGTTTTCGCATTGAACAGTAAATCAATGCAACAATGAAAAACAGTAACACAAGACACAAAGATTTTTAAAGTGGTTCGACACAAAAATCCTATGTTCATTGTCCCGAAAGATCGTGAAGCTATTTATTATACTCGAGATAGTCCCGCCATGGTTTGGCACGCTGGACAAACACCGGTCTTGAGATTTACACTGAGCAAGTCTTAGTTTACAAGGTCATCAAACTAAGTGTTTGAAAAAAACTCTCCAACAGACCGAAGGAGTCATTTACAATAAGGATCAGCAGATAGTGAACTCCTTCGTCTAAGCTATGGATTTAGTCTATCGAGCTTAGGTTAGAGGGATAGGGAACAAGGATGTGGCTTCTAGAACGACGAACAAACCGAGTGTAAGCTTTGGGGTTCGTGTATCGTCGTTTTGGATACTAGAGGCCGTATTGCTATCTACTTGGTTCCCTAAGAGCAGTAAATGTAGTCTTTCGCACGGAGATTGATTCTTCGAAATTCTTGCGAAGACTTAGGCTTTTTCGAGTTTGCTCGCTTCAATGCTCGTGTGTCCTCTCGTGTGTTCGTTGTTGTCGTGTTTCGTTGTCTTTCGTGTGAGCTTCAAATTTGATTTATCCCTCTATTTATAGAGAAGAGATTAGGATAGATCCGTTGGAGACGACGATCCTTTGTCTCTCTCTTTTGGGTAGCTAACGGCTCTTTTGAAGTATGGTGGTAAGTCCTTTCCCTCCATTTCTGGAAATCAGCTTGACTTGCAGCCTTTAGTAGATATAGGGTACGTGGTCGCTTGTCATTGGTCGAGGTTCGGAAGGTGGTTGAGACGTAACAAACTTCAAAGAGATCCGAAGCCGACTTCTCTCTTCCTCGTATTGACTCGTTGACTTGACTTTTGAAGATCCCGACAGTCGAAGACTCGTCTCGGCCATTGCCGAAGTTTGATCTCTCGATCTGGGCATGCTCCCGCCGAGCCGCCCCACCGAAGATCAGCTCGAGTTCAGCGGAACTACTCCCGCCGAGTTCGGCCCCACCGTCTCCTTTCGCATATCGCTCCCGCTCGAGTCCAAAAGATCACCGAGTCTTCTACTTGTGCCGAGGCGCATAATCCACCGAGTGCCCGAACCAGAGCAAAGTGTCCCGCCGAGTCCCGAAACCTCGTGAGACAAAAACAGCATTACAACGTAATGGTTCACCAATCGAGGGTTTTGGGATCTTCAAATCTTCATGCACTCATTCAGAGCACGGGGATACCGAGTAAATATCAAACACGTAAGACCGAGTCATTTCCCCACTATTTTCCAACACCGCCGAGGATAGAATCATGATCACCCAACAAGTCTAAATCATCTCGAAGCCAAAGACTCGAAGTCGAGATAGAGACTACGCCTAAAACAACATGTACCCACTACTAATATATCTAAGAAAACAACTCGGGCCGAATGTATGAGTTATGGGGATGCACACGACGGATGGCCGGACATAACTAATCAAGCTATACAAATCAATGAAGTAAGAAAAAGACTTCATCTAGCCGATCTTAAAGCTCTCGTGAGAAAGGACTCGAGAAATAAGTGAGAGAGCGGATTCCACATAAAGATAGGGAAGTTTCGACGATATCGAAATTTTACAAACGAGGAGGTCGAAAACTCATCTTAAAAAAGTCCTACATCCTCGCACCGACAAGTGGATACCGTGGCCGCCGAACCAAAGATGAAAAGACATCAAGATATATTTTATCTTGAATGTTTGTTTAGTGTAATTGTCAAGAAATTGGAATTGTGATAGATGATTCTTATGGACCTGATAGATGGTATTACGCCTAATTAAGTACAAACTTGACCATAAATAGGAAAGAGTAGGTGACCGAACCACACTTGCTAAAGGCAACAAGGACCCAAACCTCCAAAATAAGTCATGCTATCATATGTGAGATCCGTTAGATTGAGATATGACCATAGTGACGGCTAGATTCCTATACATCTCCATCATTTGATCACATATCCTTTACTATTTTGCCTTTTTATTTATTTGCATAGTTTTTCCTAGTTACTAGGATTATCACATTTCCAAATTCCTCTTTAGGATTATCAAATATTAAATCGATCGACCAAGGCTAGCATAGACCATCATCGAGTCCACATAATTTGACCTGGGTAGATTGTGTATTAGCATAGTTCACCTTGGGGTCTATTACTTGACCCGATCAATTGTCGTAAATTGATACGAGTTTAATAGTTTTGGAATGTCTAATTGTTTTTGGTTATAAGAGGGTGTTTATAGTAGCTTATGATAATAAATTTATTTATATATCGTATATGTTACCTTTTTTACTATTTACATTATGAAACAATAAAAAATATTAGAACACGTGAGCATTTTCTATTTAAAACGAAACAATTAATACACTTAAAAAATTGAACACCCATAAACAATGGATATGTTATAAAACTATATGGAATGAGAGAATAATAGAGAAGACGGAAAATAGATGTATATTATTACGAGGGTGGAGACCTCTATTTATAGAGTACAAGATGGGCCCATGGGCTTTTAGGGTTTACATGGTCATCACAATATATGGTAAGTATATATATAAAATATATTTACAACACTCCCCCTCGATTGACCATCCCTAAAAGAAACCGCCGCCTCATTAAAACCTCGCCGTAAAAACCCATTGGGATAAAAACTCGGTCGAAGGAAAAAGAGTACACCTGCTCCACCTCAATATAGTCATTCTTGTCCTCGAGTCGGCGCATATCGATCTCGTGTACCAATTTCTTGAATGTTGACGTTGGTAATGCATTTGTAAAAGAATCCGCTAGGTTATCACTTGAGCGAATTTGTTGGATGTTGATGCCGCCACTCCTTTGGAGATCATGTATTCCATTGTCTCTTTTATGAATCAATCTCAATGATTCATTTACTCGCGTGTTGCATCGATGCCTCGTTAAAAACCTTAACTAAGAAAAACCCTTTAGGAAAAAAACTTAGAAAGGAAAAAAAGAGTGCAACCATTTGACCTTCGTGGTCTTTGACCTTTAGGAATCGCCTAATCTTCGGGATTATTTACAATTTGTTACTCCCCCTCAAGATAACAATCTTCAAGGTTATCTTTAAGGTCTACACTAATATGTGCAACACAAATTTAATTATCATAAATGATAATAGCATGTTTGTCTTGAAGATAACAAATGATGGTCAATCCATTTTAAATTTTCCAATCGCACATAAGTAAGGAACTTCCCGTCCTCATTTTTGTTATCTTCTATAGGTCTAAATGAGTCTACATCCACTTCAAGTGATTGAAGCAACCATTAGGTAGCTATGTGGGTGCAATAAAATAAAATCTCTTTAAAGACCTTCGAGTAGGTCGACTAGCATAACCCCATTAGGGAGATGCTCGATCCGCAGTCGAAACAATTATTAGTTCAACCCAAGTATTTAGATTCGAACTCCGTCTTTAGACATGAGTTGATTTCATCAAGTACTTTTGTATATAATAATTCACATATCCTCTTCAGAGAAATTTTGGAGTGATATGTTCTAATTTTGTATTCCGCGGACTTCTTATCTCTTAGCACCAATAAATCTCTCACGCTTCGGCGCCGATGAGAATCAATTGATTTATATTTTCTATGAAGAATTTCAGCTCGTTCATGGTGCATATACAACAAGTATATGAGATTTTAGTCACTCCGTTTGCACTAAATAACTTGATGAACTTCTGGTTCATAGTGCGTGAATCTAATAATTAATCCAACGAGATATTGCGGCATTCTATCATTTATGTTTTATATCTCCCCCTAATGCCGACAAGCATGTGAGTTGGATTATCAATGAATAAAATAATTCATAATCATAATTACTTGTTCTATGTAAGTCATTTCGACGGAGTATACATATAAGTATTATGTTCTTCAGGAGTTTCAATCAAACTCAAGTCATCATTTATGTACCCTTCGTCAAGGAATTCTCGTCGCTATGATTATATTATATACGGTCCGTACTATTTCAAATCCCATACAATGACTTTTACAAGCCTAATTGAAAATATCTTTTTGACTTACATGCTTTGAGCAAGTTAAATCCTTCAGTGATCTTTATATATATGTCACTATTTAGTGAATCATATTGATAAATATTTACTACATCCATAAGGCGCATAGCAAGCCTTTTGTGACATAAGTAGATTAATCAAATATAATGGCGTCTATTATGGGAGAGTACATAATTAATTCCCGGGTCTTTGAGAAAATATCGTGTTACGATTATTGCCCTATATCTCGTAATTGTTCATTTCTCGTTTGTAACAAAGACACATTTGTATCCTTCGGAGATATACTTTCCGGATTTTGGAAGTATAGGTCCAAATGTTTCCGGCTTTCTAGGGAATATTAATTCACCTTATATGACTTCGTTCCTCTTGGCCAATTATTTCAATTTTGACAATCTCTTATAGATCGTCGTTGAGGATCCTCTTTTATCATTGCAAGAGTCATATTAAAAGGGGGAAAATATTATCGCAAGGCCCACGATAATATTTGATCTCTCCAATATTTTGAGATCTCAAGTATTTTCGCATGTTTGTAATTCTTCAGAACATCATTTGATTGATTAATCATATTCGTCATGGTTTGGTTCATATCTTGTACCCCTTTATCTTAAGGCACAAAATTTCTTTTTGAACCAATTGGTCGACCATATTTTTGACGAATTTTTAATGCATTTGTCGTCATTTATACTTGTCCTTCAGGGGACATGAAATCTTACGGGGGTATTTACAAAGAAATGTATAGTATTGTCACTTCTTTTATATACAAAAGCATCAAGAAGTTGGTTTGCAATCTTTTGCAAGTGAATCTTTCAACTTCTTATTCACATTGATTACTTCGGGAATCCAAATGTGGCTAGTTTGTTCTTATGCTTTTGTTGGATGTAGATATCACATTGATTACTTCAGAATCCAAATGCGACATATGTTCCATCTAATGATGGGAACGTTATTTCATCATAATAACAATTTTAATGTGAGATGCATTTTTATACGGACAAATACCATTTTGAGTATGGATATTAGCAACTAATTACTCGATCTCAATTCCAAAGTCATATGATATAAATCCTCTTCAGGAGGAATTGGAGTTTAATAAACTCACTCGCTTTATCAAGGCAAATCTTCTTGATGGAATTGAGCTCTTTATTTTTGAAATTGTAGTTTTACCAAGTGCTACATTTCTTATAGAAATCGAGCATTCATGGAAATTAAGAGATTCTTCAGATCTCTCTCGCAACGCCCATATGAATTTTCAATTATGTTGCGCATCAAAGTTGCTTGCAGATGTCCAAACTTTTCATGTCAAAGCATAGAGCTCTTTGAACTTCCGGTTCATGACATGTTTTGTCTCACTTATTTTTATGAATGTGTAATACATTCAATGTGGTAGTGTGATAACTTTTCTTTTGTTAGCTTCTAGCTAAATACAAAAGAATCACTACCTTTATATATTATTTTTTCATGGTATCCATTGCAGCGGATATCCTTAAAATTTAGTAAGTTTCTTCTAGACTTACTAAAGTAAGGGCAAACTTAATAGTTGATTTCGTATCATTTGAGCCTTCAATAATTTCGATGCACTAGATTTGAAAATCTTGCAATTTAGGATGCATATACTGTATCGAGTTTTAGGGAGGACAATCAATTATATCTTTAAGTAATCCTATTGGGATGCTTCATTTCTATTTGTCTCTCTCATGCCCTCTTATTGCGTATGAACATCGATATCAATAGTGCATTAATGTCAACAAGACATAAATAATATTTTTCATTCAAGAATAACATATATCATCGAAAATACGAAGTCGCTCTTTAAGAGTATTTAATATTCTTCTCGGAATATAAATGATGCTACTTCATGAGCAAAAGTTAAATAGTATATAAAAATACTATATTTGAGGCATTTCCACAAACATGTGATGGTAATGTTACTATCACAATATGGTCATTTTTCAGTAATATAATTGTGCTACTTCCGGAGCAACAATTTAGTTTTATTCAAGGTAAATGAAATCATTATATTGCAAATTTGAGATCTACTCGATCTCACATCTATTCTTGAGAAGAAATTAAACCACAGGATATTGGAAATGCACTTCTCAAACATAGAGGAGCTCTTGCTACCATTCCATGAATTAGGTAATACTTTAAATTACAACATACATTTATCATAAATTGTTCTTTAGGAACATGCAATATTCATCAAGAATATTAATTGTGCTACTTCATGAGCAACAATTAAAGTATGGTTATTGTGATATATGATTTCAAAATGACAAGTTTTAGTTGTTCCAAGAACATGTAGAGTTAATTGTGCTACTTCAAAAGCAACAATTGAGAGTTATGAACATATAACATTTGTCAAAATTAAAAGCATGAATTGTTCTTCAAGAACATGTAGCATTCTTCATGAATACAAATTGTGCTACTTCATGAGCACTAATATTAAAACCACTTCAAGCGAATGACTAATATTTTCGAGAAACCCAATTGTTCTTCAGAACATATAATGTTCTTTTGGGATATAAATTGTGCTACTTCAGAGCAACAACAATAACAATTCAAGAACCAAGATTCGCCCATCAATAAGACATATTATACGAATTGTTCATCAAAAATATATAATATTCTTTAGGAATATTAATTGTGTGCTTCGTCAGAGCACCAAATTAAGATTGTATAAATATAAATATTATACACTATGCAGAGAAGAAAAACTCGAGGTATATAGTAAATACATAGATAATATTAATAACTCTTTAAGAGTATGTAATATTCTTCAAAGAATATTAACTTATGCTACTTGTGGAGCATTGAATTGCTCTTTAAGAGCATGCGATATTCTTCGAGAATATCAATTTGTGCTATCAGGGAGCAATAGTTATGATCAAAGCATTAAATAAGTAAGTAAAAACGTAAATGCTTTTCAAGAGCATGTAATATTCTTCTGGAATATTGATTGCGCTACTCGAGCAACAATTTAAGTTAAAAATATGTTTTGGAATTGCTCTTAATCAAGAGCTTATTATATTCTTAGAGAATATTGATCGTGCTACTTCAGAGCAACAATTTAATTCAAAAATATATGTTTTTGAATTGCTCTTTAAGAGCATATAATATTCTTCAAGAATATTAATTGTGCTACTTCTGGAGCAACAATTTAAATGCTTATAGTTATAAGAACTCAATAACCAAAACTATTGGAATTCAATTCAATTTTCCAAACCAAATAATAGACATGAATATTAAATTGTGCTACTCGAGCAACAATTAAATTTTAACAAATAATTTTGAGTTGCTCGTTAAGAGCATGTGATATTCTCAGAGAATATGAATTGTGTTACTTCTAGAGCAACAATATGGATTAAAACATTAAATAAACAAACAGATAAATAAAAGCGTACATAGAAATATTGATTGTAAATACTCTTCAAGAGCATGTAATTTATTTCAAAACATTGATTGTGCTACTTATGGAGCAACAATTTAAGTTAAAAATATGGTTTTGAATTGCTCTTCAAGAGCATTCATATTCTTTATGAATATGAGTTGTGCTACTTCAGGAGCAACAATTGTTATTTAACATTAGATAAACAAACAAACAAATAAATAAATAAAAGCGTAAAGTAAAAGCTCTTCAAGAGCATATAATATTCTTCAGAATATTGATTGTGCTACTGGGAGCAACAATCTAGATTCAATATAAATAAATAAAAGCGTATGTAAAATAAATGCTCTTCAAGAGCATGCAATATTCTTCGGGAATATTGATTGTGCTACTTTGTTTTTCAATTGCTCTTCGAGAGCATGTAATATTCTTCGAGAATATTAGTTTATCGTACTACTTTAGGAACAACAATAATGACAATATATTAATAGAAATCACCCTAAAATTAAATCATAGATTCCGTTTTGATAATAATTAAAGAAGAATCATACTTAAAAAAAACAATGAAAATCGGAAGAAAATAATATTATGGTTGTTATCAAATCATGAAAAGCGTGCATCAAAAGGAATCTTATCTATATTGTCACCTTATAATATAATGGACAATAAATATGTGTCGAAAGAAAAGATTTTACCTTCGGCAGCCAGATGGTTTTTCTTTTTGGGAGAAAAACTTTTTCGTGGCCGATAACGTGTTATACACTATATGGAATGAGAGAATAATAGAGAAGACGGAAAATAGATGTATATTATTATGAGGGTGGAGACCTCTATTTATAGAGTACAAGATGGGCTCATGGGCTTTTAGGGTTTAAATGGTCATCACAATATATGGTAAGTATATATATAAAATATATTTACAACAGGATATTAGTAAAAAGCAATTGAATTGAATTGTATGTAATTACCAATAAGCAATAAATAAATTAAAATCTATTGTTTCTTAAGAAAACAACACTGGATCTTGGAGGATGGAAATCTATTACTTAGCGATCTTTAGGTGCAGTTCTAGCTAACAAAATAAAATAGGAAAGGAGAGAGAATTAAACTTAGTCTTACGAACAACTAGATACTACTAGAATCATATTTTATAAATTATTTTAGTTATATTGGTATATTTTAAAAATAATAATAAGAAAGATAATATTTAAGTTTTTTAAAAAGGACATACTATAATTATATCTTACAAAAATTGTCTTTTATTATATTGGTAATTTTAAGGAATTATTAATTTGATATTTATGGTACCATAAATTATTATAGGAGTTTTCTAAAAATTACTCCATTTGTTCTAATTATTTTGTCTATTTTGATTGGAGATGGACTAGGGTGCATTATGTAAGCACATACAACATGATCCAATCGCCCAATTTTGACCCGAAGTTTGACCCGATTCAATATTTAAAAGAAATATTGAATCACACTCCCCTCTCCGTCCCGTCTCCCTCCCCTCCCCACTACTTCCTTTCTCTCTCTCCCCTCTCTCTCCACTCCCCCTTCTCTCTTTCTCCACTCCCCTCTCTCTCTCCACCGCCCTCCTTGTCTCCGCCACCGCCACTCCTCTCCATCCCCATCTCCGCCTCCGTCGCCGCCGCTCATCGCGCTCCGCCTCCGTCTCTTCGATGGCCGGATCCACCCTCGTGCGATCCTTCGATCCGCCTCCGCTCTCTTCGCCTCGCTCTCTCGGCTCCATTCTCTCTCGCCTTGCCTCTCGTCGTCTCTCTCTCTCTCTCTTCTCTCCGCCTCCGCCTTCATCGCCGTCACCGCCGCTTCGCGCTCTCCACGCGAGGAGATTAGAGATCATCGACCATCATCAAAGGAACTCGCTCCAGCCTAGATCTTCAGCGCCCTTCTCATTTGAGCATTTGACTCTCAAACCACGCCTAAAAATCCGCCTCACCCGAACGACACCATTCGGCACCAACCCTTTGCTATTTTTGTTTTACATTAAATGTCAAGGAAAAAGCTTGAGCAATGAGACTAGAGATAGCTTAAAAAGTCTAGCTACGGTGGGATAAATCAAATTTAAATGAAAAATGGCATCCAATATTTGTTTGAATCGAACTTTGTGTTGGTCTCTACATCTAAGTAGTTGTCATGAGCATTGTCCGTTGCTTTCTTGATGTAGGAAATGGAGTACAAAGAGCTCAAGCACTATCTCGCAAGCACCAAGCAACTCAAATTGAGATTCTAAACAAGAAGGTAATGGATTTCAACCGATGCAAATTTTAGGACATATTTAAGCTAAGAGTATTGTTGTTGTAAATCGAGTTTCACAATCATTTTGGTTTCCATAGAAGTTTAATTTCATTTTGTTTGGATTATCGAGATCCGTTGGGTTATGAGTAAGTGGCTTGTCTTAACAACCACTTAGAGGATATTTAGTAATATTGGGGAAATCAAGATTGGGGAAATCATAAGTGTTTCATGATATGGAATTGAAGATCCCAAAACACAAACTTGTATCCATCGTGTAGTGTCGATAGGACTAGATGATGTAATAAGGCTGAGACAGCTTTTATTTTCATTATCATTTTTGTCTACGTCCCGTACGGGGTAAATGTTGGACTGATCTTTAGTAGGAAATTTACTTTCCGTAACCCCACGTCATCGTTGTAAGAGCTTATGTCATCACCGACCATTGCTCGCAGAAGACATCTCATTAGCCGAACGACATCGTAGAAGAACTCTTTGTTCAAGCTCGCACCTTCGCAGTCATCACCGACTACCTCGCAGAATATTCACTATCGCCGACTCGGACGAAGAAGACAGACACCGCATCGCCCATCAGATCCGACAGAAACGACCCAGACTTTTAACATCATTTGGAAGTCGCAGTAAGATCACACGAGGAAGAGTGAGAGTCAACTCCGATGAAGACCGATGTCCGACATACCTCACCTACCACAAACCTCGACCAATGAGAAGCCGTCTAAGCTCTACCCCGCTTCCGACCAACTAAAGCCGCTCTCATGCACAATAACCAACAACTCGCCGCAACAATTCGAACTTATGGTCGTTTTCCTTGGACGCTTGCGACACGTGGCATCGTCCTCTCCAACGGCCAAATACCTGGGTCACAACTATAAATAGAGAAGCAATTCCGAGCTCCACGCACGGGATATCAAAGGGACAATACGCTCAAGCTCTCGAAACACTCTAGCGCATTCAAGAAGATCCAGCGAAGAACTTGCTAAACATAATATCTTTAGTTCTTCTCTCTAGAGTTTCTTTCTTTAGATCCATCTTCTCTATCTAAGCTCAATCGCTTATATCTATAGCTTAGAATCTCGAAGGAGTTCACATTTAGTGACTGTTCTTACTGTAAGAACTCCTTCATAGTTGGAGAAAATCCCCTCCCCTTCAAACTTAGGTTTGAACTGTAAAGTCACTAAGGACTATAACTTAGAAGCGGTCTCGCCCAAGGCGCACGGATACCTTGGCCGAGGCTTGCTCGGACTAATCAACAAGACCTCCCCGCTCAAGCAGACCGTGGACGTAGGATATCGCGTGATCCGAACCACGTTAAAAATTGCTTGTGTTGTTTACTATTTTATCGCATTGCATACAAATATCTTACAAACTCATATCTTGCATAAAACGTATTCGAAAAGTGCACGAGCCAAAATTATTTAACTTGTGAAATCACGTTTCCAACTGAGACGAAATCTCCGGGCCCTACACACTTATCCACACTAAGTCTTCGATTGAGAATCAGCAGGAGAGACTCAGTAGTTGGCACACTCTGACCCGCGATCAGAAGGTTAATATTTGGCACTGTTCATCAGTAGCAACCTATAGCTCAGTTGTCCTTCGTGTTTGAGAAAAAGAAACAGTACTCAGGTGTATTAACCCCCCCCCCTCTAAACCTGACTCTCGTCTCTGGACCAACAATTGGTATCAGAGCGACGGTGTTCTTCCGATCATCGGCTCTAAAACTACCGGGTCTTCTCGAACGCATCCCGAAAACATTTTTCACTACACAAGCATCTCTTCATACATCCTTATACTCTCACCCATAATGTCCGATATGTCGGTATTCGGATGGTGCCGATGTTCTCTATAGAGAACTATACGGCATGGGCGCGTGAGAATGGAGGCGCACCTTACATCGCCGCATGACAAGCATGACCGACGCCCTAGAAACAGGACCCATCATTCCCATGATCGACAGCCGTACGCCTTGCAGCTATGGGAGGTGTAGGAGCAATGCACCGGTGCTAAAGTTGCAAAAGAGAAGTCGCCTTCACGCCCGAAGAGAAAAAAGCCGCACAACCTCGACCGAGCTGCGCGAAATGCAATCCCGACTATGCTTAGTGATTCACACCTCGGGAGGGTGCAAGAATGCAAGACGGCAAAAGAACTTTGGGATGCCCCGGGCCGTACCGAGCCAAGGAACCCCACGTATCAAAGAAAATAAGCTCGAGCTAGAGCTACAAAAGTTCGATACATTTGCCATGGAGCCCAACGAAAACCATTGACGAGCTAAGCGTCGATTTACCAACCGTATCAATGTGATCAACGGGCCGGGAGGACGTTCACCAACAAAGAGATGAACACGAAGATCTTGAGAGCGTTGCCTCGACCGAAGTGGCTTCCTTTTGCTACATATTTACGTCGCTCGATCTTAATACTCTAACTCCTGATGTTATATTTTCATAATTAAAGACAGAGGAATTTGAGCACATGCCTTACCCCAACGATGTTCCAAAGTTCTCCAACGACACACAAATAGATCATGCTTTCAAAGCAACAACAGCAAAGCCGGAGCCAACCCTATTTCTTCTAGCAAGACAAGAGCCACGACGCATGCTAAGTCCTCCGAGACATCCGCTACCGACCAGCCTTGCACTCATGGCTCTCAAATATCAAAGAGAAAAAGAAAGAGTCGTGAAGTCAAGAAATATCACGCAGATTCTCCCTCGTGTAAAAAGGATTATCGAAAAAGGGAAGAATCTAAATCATCTACTGTGCGAGTGAACGCAGTAACCCGCCGCTAGTCCATCCAACGACTCACTGGAAAAGGCGGCAGATCCCTCGTGTGCTATAACTACAAGAAGGAGGGACACTATCGGCACGATTGTCCCGAACTCTCAACCGCTCAAAGAGCAGAACGGCAAAGCTGAGACGCGAGAAATTTCGCCCGAAGGAGGCAAGGCCTACATCGCCGGAGAGATATCCGATGACTCAATCGAGGAAGATACATTCATGTATTCTTCTGAAGACGAAGTTGCGTTTATCGCCGTTGAGATCGGAGAATCAGATCCTGAATCAACAGCTGAATATTATCTGATGGCCGGAGAAGAGGCTGAGGTAAACTCGAAACTTAATATAACCTCTTCTTCACACAAAGACACACGACACGTACTCGGTCACGGATGAACTTCTAGACATGGTACAAGCATACGATGATCTACTAGGGGGAGCAAATTCACCGAGCAGAGAGTTCAGCAGTAACCATTCGAGAACTAGAACGGTAAAGGCCGAGAATCATAGACTTTCTTTCGATTGTCGAGTCTCTACCGATTCGGAGAATCTAGTTGTGAGACTCAAGGAAGAGATTAAATCTCTTATGACTAAGTCTCAGCTTCAAGAAACTCAGCTATCAGTTCTGACCAAGGACAATTCTGAGAAAGATACTGAAATAGCCCGACTTAGTCAGAAGCTCGCAGAAGTTGAAAAAGATTATGAATCACTCCGGAGAAGTGATGAAGTCTGGCGAGGACTGATGACTGAACAGTACCTAGGAGCTAAAGAGAAGTTGGAAAGCATGCTCAGAGTTCAAAGGCCAATAGTCATGAAAGAAAGACTTGGCTACACTCATGAAGCTTCAACTTCAACATCAAAAAGCTCAGAAATGATGGCTGATAGGTTCGTCAGAGGAAAAGTTAAGGTCACTGAATCAACACCTCATGCGAAGAACAAATGAGAAGATGATCGCACCTCGCCGAGCAACAAGAAACAAATGACCAAAGGTTCTAGCCCTAGGACACCACGATCAAATTCGGGGGGGAACCAAAAAGGTCGAGTGGGCAGAAAGCAAGACAATGAACCACTATATGAGCATCCAACACAGTATGGTTCGTACTATTATGAGCCCAGGGTCAGGAGGAGCACAAAGCCTCAGAAGAAGAAAGCTCCTGAACCCAAAACTGCCAGAAAGTTAGTATCTCCAAGTCTTGTGGAGAAGAAGGCTGACAAGGTTCAAAAGAAGAAGTCTCAGACTTCTAAGGTCCCGAGACAGATCTGGGTTCCAAAATCACCCACTAACACTTAAGGACCCAACCTGAACCAAAGGGTACCTAAAATTGTTTCTGTTTTGCAGGTGCATAAGGACCCTTGGATTGTGGACAGCGGCTGCTCGAGACACATGACTTATCAAAAGAGTCTGCTGACCAACTATGTACAAGAAGATGGTCCTGCACTGAAGTTTGGGTGACAACTCTAAAGGCTATACAAGGGGATACGGAACACCGAACATTGGGACCGCTTCAGGCCCTAAGAGTAACATATGTTGAAAGACTTCAACATAATCTCCTTTCGTCACCAATTTTGTGATAATCGAATAGAGTTATCTTTGACGCCGGTTTCTCTCGATGTTGTTGACAAATCTATAGGAAAAACAAGTGTTATCGTGTTCGCGGAGAAAGAATATCTACGTTGCAAATTGGAAAACCGTTGCAACCCCGAGGCTTGCTTACTAGCTCGTACAAAATCTAGTGATAAGACAGAGACGACCGTGGCACAAGAGACTCAATCACCCGAACTTTAAGACTATGAATAAGCTAGCCAAGAACTCTAAAGTCGAGGACCGCCCAATGAAGTGTTTATCAAAGAAAGAAATTGTGAAGCATGCTTGAAGGGAAAAAGCAGACAAAGAATAGCAATCCACCAAATTCCGCCACCTTCCATTGATGGAATCCTTCAACCGCCGCACACGGACCTGCCTGGGCCAGCCTCTCCAAGCTGACTATAAGAGGCAAGAAGTATGCCCTCGTCGTTATTGACGACTACTCAAGATATACGTGGGTCATCTTCATAGCCAACAAGTCTCGATGTCGACCGAGTTACCTAAGCCGCCGAAGAAACTCAGGCGTGGAAAAGGACATCAAGATACAAAGAATTCGCTCGAACGCAGGAACATAATTTCTCTACTCAGCAGTAAAACAAGATCGCGAAAAGGAGGGAATCAAGCACGAGACATCAAGCAGCACGCACCCCTCAGCCAGAACGGGACTTGCCGAACGTAAGAACAAAACACTTAAAGAAGCAAAGCAAGAATGCTCCTAGCGACTACGGACTACCCTCAAAGTTCTGGGCTGATGCTACTAACACCGCCCGCTACACTCATAATCGCTCACTGCTTACACATCAACACATGAAGACACCTTACGAATTATGGAAAGGGAGAATTCCTTCTATTTCTCATTTTCATATTTTTGGTTGTCCTTGCTTTATTCACAATAATGGGAAAGATCGGTTGAAGGTTTTTGATAGCAAATCGATCAAGGAGTATTCTTAGGATACTCTCGAGTCAAGAAATCCTTCGTAGTCTTTAACTATCGGACTCTTTGCATGGAGGAAAGCCCTCATGTTGCCTTTGATGAGTTTGTTACTGAGGACAGGAAATCTAAGAAGACAAATACTTAAGATGTCAGCAGCAAGCTACATGATCTCGCACCGAACGATAAAACAAAAAAAGATCCAAGGATTGTTGGGATGATGAGTCGACGATGAGGAAATTCGCACCCATCCCACGGGGGACCGTAGCCGACCTAGTTGATTCTACACCGAAGTAATCAACATCGGTAACAACGGTCGATGAGGAAGCCCCAAAGTGGTAATCGAGACCTCTACTGAGAATATAAACTCAGGGGGAACGTCAAATGTTCCTGAGCTAAATGCCCTTGAACCTGGAAACTCAGTAGACCCTAACCTTCTTACTGAATTGCTTCAGTCACAGAACAACACTACTGAAATGCCTAACACTCCTGTTGACTATGCAGAAGTAATCTCGTAAGAAGAAGTCAAACTTAGACGCTCATGTCTTGACGCTCATTCTTCTGATCTTATCATAGGAGATCCATCAGCAACAATAAGGACGAGATCCATATTAAGTCAAGGAGAAAGCTCACTCTACTCTTGTTTCTTGTCCACAGAAGAACCTCAGACGATAGAAGATGCTCTTAACGATGTTGATTGGATCATTGCCATGCAAGAAGAGCCGAACTAGTTCGCTCAAAACGAAGTTTGGGAGCTTGTTGACGTACCTAGACATCAGCACATGATCGGCACTAAGCGGGTCTTCAAGAACAAGCGAGATGAAAACAACGTCATTGTCGAAACAAAGCTCGACTTGTTGCCAAAGGATACCGTCAGCGTAAGGAATAGACTTTGATGAAGCCTTCGCTCCGGCGCCGCGATTGGAAGCTATTCGTCTGTTCCTAGCCTATGTAACGCGTCAAAAATTTAAAGTATATCAAATGGATGTCAAGTCAGCGTTTCTGAACGGCGTACTGAAGGAAGAAGTCTATGTGGAACAACCGCCCAGCTTTCATCAGGGACATCAGGTATACAGACTTCGGAAAGCTCTGTATGGGTTAAAACAAGCACCCAGGGCTTGGTACGATACCCTATCAGAATTTCTGCTTCAGAAAGGTTTTCAGAAGGGGACAGTAGATCGCACCCTATTCAACATAAAGTCAAGAGATGACATCCTACTGGTGCAAATCTACGTGGACGACATCATTTTCGGTTGCAGAAACGTGACTATATGTCAACAATTCGAGAAAATGATGAAGGAGAAGTTCGAGATGTCCATGATGGGAGAGATGAACTATTTCCTTGGATTTCAAGTAAAGCAATCACCTGAAAGAATATTCATCAATCAAGCAAAATACACTCGAGACCTCCTGAAAAGATTCGGCTGCGACTCAAGCAAGCCAGTCAAGATCCCCATGAATACAAATTTCAAAATCGATCTAGACAAAGAGGGAGCTTCTATTAACTCTACTGATTATAGAGCTATTATTGGTTATTTACTACATTTAAAAGCAAGCAGACATGATATAACTTATGTTGTAGGTGTATGTGCAAGATTTCAAGCGAATCCCAAGCGAAGTCATCTCGGACTCAAGCAAAGAAGATTCTCGCGATATCCGAAGGGAACACCCGACGCAAAGCGTTATGGTGTCCTCGCCGATGATAATCTTATACTAACGGATTATTCTCGATGCCGATTATGCGAGATGCGGGATAGATCGAAAGTCAACTTCGGAACATGTCGGCTCCTAGGTAGCAAGCCGATATCGTGGTTTTCAAAGAAATAGCATTCAGTGGCAACGCCCACTACTGAAGCTGAGTATATGGCTGCTGGAAGTTGTCGTGCCCAAATCCTTTGGCTTCGACAACAATTGCGAGATTATTGTATTTCTCGGGATGAAGTGCCCATCTACTGCGAGTCCACCAGTGCGATTGCTATAACACATAATCCAGTTCTTCATATGAGATGCAAGCACGTGGATATCCGACACCACTTCATCAGAGACCATATCGAGAAGAAGGATATCAGAATGGAGAGGATCCATACTGACAAACAAAGGGCAGATATACTGACCAAACCACTAGCTGAGAACAGATTCAGAGAATTATCAGTTGAAGTAGGTCTACTGGATCCTACTGAGTCCAATCAGTAGAAGGAAACAGTACGATAGGTCAGAAGACTCGCAACTTTGATTCGACCGGGTGAATCGGACAATACACGAAGGGGGGGAACAATGTCATCGTAACAACAAATGTCCTCCCCGAGTCTTGAATCGGTAACCCAATGATTGTAAAAGTTCAACCAAGAGGTTTGCGTAGTTTAAATACTTATTATTCTCAGAAGCATGCTCGCATTTATTATATCAGTCCTTTGCACTTAGTAGATTAATGAGCATTTATTTCCCGCCATTAAGTTTTTAAGGTTTAAGCCAGTAGAAACCGTTTTCATTTAAAAAGCTTAGACTTTAATGCTGCCTGCAACGCATTTAGTGCATGTCTTCTCACCTTACTTTAATCGCGCATATCTTACGTGGGTCTAGGTTAGAGGCGGCCTTAGTAATCATTCCGTTTAAACATCAGATTACAACCGTCATTAAAAAGCGAGTTTTCATCCCAACCGTCCGATTAAAACCGGTTGATCTTCATTTCTTATAAAATCACTCGCCTTCTCCTCTAATCTATCTTTTCGCCATTTTCACTCTTAGAGCTATCTCTCGCATTCAGCTTTTTTCATCTCCTACAAACTATTTTCGTTTTTCACTCAAGCTCTTCGCTTACTGTAATGTCTTAATCATCTCGCTTAAACTCAAACTAACTTACTCTATTTTCAAGTGCTAACGAAGTTTTTTGCGAATATTCATGGTGATTGTTATAACCCCACCCAACGCCGAGGAGATCATCAAGTCGAGGGTTCAATTCGAACCGACGATGGTCCTTCACCAGCGGACCTTCCATACCTTGAGCCCATATTTTCGGCTCTTGAAGGGTCGGGCATTGAGCTTCTCACGACGAAGCATCCGAGATCGTATCTCCCCCGCCAAGTAGCCGAAGTTTATTATAACCGGCGTACGGTGGAAGGTACAAATAGAGAGGTTTTCCGGGCCGCGTATATGAGGGAAGTGGCCTCTCGTAAGTGGGAATCCGGCCACTCCGATATTAATATCTGGGCAGCGCTGAAGGCCTCATTCGACCTTCCTGTCTATGGGATATCCCCAGTCGGATATAAGGAGAAGGAGCTCAACTCCTACGTTCATCGTTTCTGCGGGAGACACGATATCTCCTTCAAATCCGCTTTGTCGAAGAACCAACTTTTGCCAGAGTATCGCGGGCTCGCTTACATCGTCGCTTACATCCTGACGAGCGCCGCCGGCTCATTCGATCAGTTGCCTAGACCGAGACTTCAGCCGATGATGGCAATCGTTGATGGAGTCCAGGTTAACTGGATGGAGTTCTACGTGACTGAGCTGAAGGCTCAGGCACAGAAGTTTGTCGCTGCATAGTCTGGAGAGAGAAGACTTATCAGTGTGGGCAAACTCTTTTATGGGAAGAAGATATCCATACTGATAGAGGACTCTGTATCGAATCATGCATCATTTGTTGATTCCAAGTACTTCGATAGCAAGCTCATCAAGTTCAAGACCGAGCCGCCGCCGAGAAGTCGACCGACCGTGGACCCGCCCGAGTTGAAGAGGTCTACTACCGATTTACCTCCACGTGCCGACCCACCAAAGAAAAAGAGGCTTGCAAAGGCCGGAACGCCCGAGGTTCCAAAGAAAGCCCCGCTTCTCCTCCACCACCTCGGGAGGAAAGCACGTTGATACCGGAATAGAGGGTACGACCCTCAAGGATAAGGTACAGGCGTATCATCTCGGTAGGAGACTCACCTGAGGAGGTCGACGAATCGGCTGCGAAGTCTCCACCGAATGGTCGACATTGCAGCCGACTCGTCTCCGAGCCACGGGAGAAGTCGCCGCACGCATCCCCAAAATTTCTCGAACATAAGGATCCGGTCGACATAGCGATCGTGGCAAGGACGCAAATGCCGCCGAGGTTCCTAAGCCGGGACATCCTCGAAGATCTTATCATGTAGCGGATAACATTGTCCTTACTAGTTGAAGAGCAGAGCCTACAACCAAAGAATTGGGTTTGGGGAACCAAACCGATTTAGCTTCGTTCGAGGACTCCGAGATCAGCAATACTTTATCTTCTCGGCCTAAGGTCCTCCGAACAACATGCCAAGAGCCCCATCGCAGCCATCCCATCATGATGACGACAACGATGAAGATAATAATGATGAGGATCGGGCACCACCCAAGGAAGCGCACCGGGGAGGATCTCGCGAGGGTAAAACTCCCAAACGAGAAGGGCAAATCACCACCTCCACCGTCGACATCGTGATGCCCCGGTTGCTTCGAGCCAAGTTGGAAGCAACAACTCACAAGGATTCGAGCAAAGGCTCGGAACCGGTTCTTATCGGGCTCACCCTATCGGTTTCGTGTCCTCGAGGCCTCGTCACCGTAGCTATCAGAAGCAGGAGACAAGAATTGTCTCCTAGCTAAGGATGTCCACCGAAGTGGGCACAATATACCAAGTCTCGGATCGAGACAGTTGATGATCGGCAAAGCAAAGTGAAGAAGGTCTCGGAAACTCCTACTCCAAGTCTTAACATTCAGGAGATAATCGAGACCGCGCTCGCCGCTCAGAAGGCGGACCCGGCCGCTCGTAGTCGGCCAGCCTCCTTCCGACCGGCAGAAAATGTTTTCGGAGCAACTGACTCGTAGCCTTGCCACCATCCGGTAAAGCTATGGATGAGCGCAACAAGATGGCCACCTCCAGCGTTCGTAAAGCCCTAGAAAATCAGGCGGCGGCCCTCAAGCTCATCCAAGCAGAAATGACTGCTTCTCTTGACGCATCACTCCTGAAGCAGAGACAAGAGACAGGAGCCCAGATTCAGCAGATCCGCGCTGATCAAGAAGCTGTCTGGGAACACTACTGCGATGCGGTCAGAGACTTCGACACCACCACCACCTCCATCAAGACAATTCTTTTCAATTTAGAAAAGAAATTGGTTGCCATCCGTATTCGTTGAAGGATAAATGAGGGTTAGGAACCGATACCTTCCTCCTTCGTATGTTGTCGCGGCTTTGATTGTTGCTCATGTGTCAGAACTTTTGATCTGTGTCCCGACCTTTTTCTTCCTCTGGGTGGTCAGAGAACAGAAGAAAATAGATTATTGTCTATCTCTATACTCACGTTAGGCGTCTCCATATTGAGCAAGGGCTTGTATTTTAGACTTAATCGGTCTCCATATTTAAGATAGAAATATCCATTAATTAATTAAGCTCACCGACGCCTTAAATTAATTAACATCTTATATTCCTGAGTAGTATCACTCGACCTTATTAACACACCTGAGCTTAATCAACCGGCCGGGTTGAGTGTGCTAATCCATTCGAGTTCCTCAGGGGATATTATCAACCCATTTTACTAGGATACACCGCAAGATACGTACAACCAAACTCGAGCCACAAATAACTACTAACACCCAAGATACGTAGATCCGGGGCCGCGATGACGTTCACCATAGTAGGTCAAAGTGATAGATAGCCAAATGCACTCAACGAAGTCTTACCAAGCTTAAGACCAGCTAAGTCACCGAGATCTTGGTTCTCCACTAAGGTCGGTTAGGAGAACACATCTCACCGTGATCCATCAATACACCACCTTAAGTGTACCAAGAAAGACAAGCAAACTAAGACAAGCCACTTCTTATGTAAGCTAATTGCTTAAACCGACAACTTATCCCGAAGTTGTCTCACGTGATAACTATTTATATCTTGTTAGTTCAACCAATTTGTGTTGTCTTCCCGTGATACCCGACACACCACACAAATCTAACTTTTATACAAGATAAAGGATAACATGTGCAAATATATATATTTATCAGATAGGAGAATAAAATAGTGGTAGGGACAAAACACATTGTATACAAGCATAAAATTTGCTTCCAGTATACAAAATCCCAACAATTTTCCCACTTATACTAAAGTAAACTTTTAGTATACAATGTGTCGGGCTCTAGGTACAAACTAGTACTCGCCTATATCTCGCCTATCTAGGTACAAACTAGTACCCAGCCTATATCTCGCCTATCTATCATATCTATTACTGCATCTTCTCCCACTTATACAAAAGTTTCTGCAGTCCTAAGTGGGGGGCATCTCTACCACTCCTAAGCCACGAACATGCTTCTCGTAAGCCGGGAGTGGTAAGCTCTTCGTGAAAGGATTAGCAAGGTTGAATTTAGTTCCAATTTTGTCAATCACCATGTCTCCTCGATTTACGAATACTCGTATAATGTGGTACTTCCTGTCTATGTGTTTAGACGCCTTGTGAGATCTAGGTTCCTTAGAATTTGTCACTGCACCCACATGAATCACAATATGTAACGCCCCAATTTTCAAAACTTAACTAGGGACGTTACTACATACTTAACATGCTTATTTCAATTCTTTCAAAACATTTCCATGGAAAAGAATCATAAAAAAAACTCAATTTATTTTCATACTCAGCGGAAGTCTTAAATAAAAATAATTACGATTATTAGTTCTCGAAAATAAAATGCACAGTTCATGTTAAAACTAGTTTTAATGCAATAATAAATTTCATAAATCCTTCCTCGTGTGACCATCACCACCAACACCTCTACGCACCGGCCTAGCCATTTCCTCAAAAATGTTAAAATGATGGGAATGAGTACGACTACTCAAATGGGAAAATGCATTTATCCAAACTATAGATTATATCAAACATAAACATGAGTAACTAGATCATGTAACGTGAACTTGTAATTTGGCCACACAGACCACATGAACTTGTAATTTGGTCACACAGACCACATGAACTTGTAATTTGGCCACACGAGACCACATGAATGTGTAATTTGGCCACACGGGACCACATGAACTTGTAATTTGGCCACACAGTACCACATGAATGTGTATCGCCACATAGACCACTTTCTTACATGCCCGTCGTCAAACATGAAATATCGAATATAATATATAATAAAGATAAACGTAATATTCCCCACCTTGACTTGAAGAAAAAATAATGGATATCAATGTTTAAGTCCTGCACGCCAATCCTAACATGAAAAGTTATCTTAATGACTTGTTCAAAGAATGTTATGTGATGCATCAATAATTCATATAACTCATAAATGTACATATTTCATAATAATCAAATAATCTATATTATAGATAATCTACTTATTAATATGCGCTATATTAAGCAAAATCTTACTTCTATTGAAAATTCATTCATGCATTTAGTAATTCGACAATTCATGAAATAAATTAATAAAATCATAAAAATATTGTCCTAAAACTTATAGACCTCTAACATGAACAACATATTACATATTCATCACAATAAAACGTACCATAATCATGCATTCATTTAATAGTAACTTTAAGTTTTTGTTTTTCAATCTACATGCATGTTGGCAAAGAATATGGCACATCAAGAAAAAAATTAACAAATAAATAGTAAACGTATCATAAAAATTCTATATTTTTAACCTGAATGACCTAACATGTATTATATCCTATTAAAATTAAACCTGGTCGAAAACATTGTAAAGAAGACATGAAAAACAATTTTCCTTTCAAGATCATGAACATGCTGTCAGAAACTGGCAGGTTATGAAGAACAATTTTAAAAAAATATTTATCATGCTTGAAAAATTATACAAACCTAACTGAGTATACAAGACATACCTAGGAAGACGACCCTAAATTTTCACGATGATACAACGACGGGACGATGTGTAAATAATTCTTTAAATAGTTCGCATGGATGCTGACAGGATTTTCGAAAATTTATGGGATGCTTTATTATGAGCGACTAATGGGTATTTATAGGCCTAGAAATCATTATCTAAAGATTCATAATCCTATAAGGTATCAAATATATTTTATCCATATTTATTTTCGTCCATATCTATTTTATATAGAATTTATTCTATCACATACCATATAAGAGATTCGATCCTAGATAAATTAGGATATGGATAACCACAACTAGATTTTATCCTAAAATATTTATATCACACATAAATTATCTATTTTAATCATAAATCATAATATAAAATTATCTCCTAATAATTTAATATAATAATAAATATTATATCCTTTTATGAATCCTAGTAGGTTTAGGAAATCCAAAATACATAATTATTATTCTTTCCTAATAATTCTAACATGATTTGTAAATAAATAAATAAACAATATAATCATAATATGATATAAATAAACATATTCAAAGTTCAAAATAATTTTATATAATAAAAATAATTTAATGACAAATAAGATATATGCTTTAATTTTTATTTAATTTCTAAGGCGTGACTTACAAAACTAAAACACTTGATAACATGCATGAGTAGATATGCAATGCATTTTATATTGAAAGTTTCGGGGCGTTAAACAATAAATCGTGATCGTCTTAGGCAAATTCTGAACAATATCAAGATCCAGGAGGAAATTCTTGAGTCAAACTGCCTCTTTCGAAGCTTCTGAAGCAGCCATATACTCTGCTTCCATGGTTAAGTCCGCAATGCATTTCTGCTTTGCACTCCTCCATGAAATGGCTCCACCTCCAAAGGTAAACACATAACCCGAGGTAGACTTCTTCTCGTCTCGTCACCGGAATCCGATTTTGTATAACCCAAAGACACTAGACTGTCTGACTGGTAAACAAACCTATAATCTCTAGTCCATTTAAGGTACTTGAGAATATGCTTAACCGCAGTCCAGTGTTCCTTTCCAGGGTTAGACTGATATCTTGAGACCATGCCTACAACATATGAGATATCTGCTCTCGTACAAAGCATCGCATACATGAGGCTACCGACAGCGGAAGCATATGGTACTAGCCTCATACTTTCTATCTCTTCAGGCGTTTTAGGGCACTGATTCTTGGATAGAAAAAATGCCATGTCTGAAAGGTACTGAGGCTCTCTTGGCTTTTTGCATGCTAAAACGAGCAATAACAGTGTCAATGTAGGACACTTGTGACAAGCTTAACATCATTTTCTGGCGATCTCGGATAACCTTGATCCCAAGGATGTAAGCAGCTTCACCTAAGTCCTTCATTTTAAACTGCTCGGATAACCACGTCTTTACGTCTGATAACACTTCAACATTGTTGCCAATGAGAAGGATGTCATCTACGTAAAATGCAAGAAACACCACCGATCCGTTAGCACAAATACGGCACACACACCTCGTTAGGGACGTGATACAAATCCATGGGATTTGACTACCTCGTCGAAAACTGTCGGTGCCATAACCTAAAGCTTGCTTAAGTCCATGAATAAACTTCTTAAGCTTCCAAACTAGATGTTCTTCGCCCCTCCTTCACATAACTATCTGGCTGTTTCATGTAGATGTCCCTACCTTTTTAAAGGTGACCGTTTAGGAATATGGTTTTGACATCCATTTGCTAGATCTCTAGGTTCATGTGATCTTCAATGGCAAGGAGAATCCAAATGGACTTGATCATTGCTACAAGCGAGAAGGTCTCTTCGTAATCTATGCCTTCTTTTTGGGTAAAACCCTTCGCCACTAGCCTGGCCTTAAACGCCATGATCTCTCCATTCGGTCATCTCTCTTTCTCTAGTATACCCACTTACTACCAATAGCCTTGCATTCAGGTAGTTCAGTGATCTCGTATACATCCATATCAATTATGGACTTAAATTCTGAGTCCATGATGATTCGCTAGGAATCTGCATCTACATCTCACACTGCTTCATTGTAAGTCCAGGGATCCACGGTATCTTGTTCATCTGCCGGGAGATGATCAAGCGTCTCCCCAGCGAACATATACCGATTAGGTGTAAATATCACCCTCCCACTACGTCGAACAGTATCAGGCGTTGTGTTAACAGATTGTGCAGTTACTCGTGGAGTACTATCTTGCACAACTGGCTGTTCAAGTGGAACTCGACCACCTTGTAATTCCTCAAGGATGATGTCGACTCGAGATTTATGGTTACTAATGTAATCCTCTTCTAAGAACCGAGCGTTAGGGCTAACAACGATCTTCTATTCTTTAGGATCATAAAAGTATCCACCCTTCGTTTCCTTCGGATACCCTATGAACAACATCACTTCTGAACGTGATTCCAATTTGTCGGCCTGCCTATTTAGCACATAAGCAGGATAACCCCAAATCTTTAAGTGGTGCATACTGGGTTTGTGTCCGCTCCACAACTCAAAAGGGATCTTTTGTACCGACTTGGAATGCACACGGCTCAGCAAGTATGCTGCAGTCTCTAGGGTATATCCCCTAAAGGAAACTGGAAAAGTTGCATAACTCATCATCAACTGAACCATCTCTAAGAGACTTCGGTTCCTTCACTCTGACACACCATTCTGTTGAGGCGTGCCCGGTGCTGTCAGCTGGGATGTAATCCCACATTATGTCAAGTAGTCCTTGAACTCGTTGGATAGGTATTCCCTACCACGACCAGATCGTAGTGTTTTGATTTCTTTACCTAGCATCTTCTCCACTTCTGCCTTGAGTTCCTTAAAGGTTTCAAAGCAATCCAACTTGTGGTGAAGAAGGTAAACATATTCATACCTCGAGTAATCGTCAGCAAATGTGACAAAGTACTCACACCCTCCACGAGCTTGTGTAGACATAGACCCACACAAGTCAGAATGTATCAAACTTAATACTTCTGTGGCTTTATAACCATTTGCCTTGAAAGGCCTAGTCATCATCTTTCCTTCCAAACAGGTTTCACAGGTTGGAAATGGTTCAATTTGGAGAGACTCCAATTATCCATATTCCACCAACCTTTGAGTCCCGTTATGATTGATGCGACCTAGTCTTAAGTGTCACGTATAAGTTTGGTTTACCTTAGAAGACTCTTTCCTCTTCTTAGGATTTGATGATGAGGAAGCAATATTAACAGAACTACGCGGTTTACCAGTAATAGTATATAAATATCCGTTTAATGGTCCACCATAGATAAAATCACCGTCTTTCATGATAGAAACTCCACTATCAAAACTTGATTCATAACCATCCATGGTGCAGAGTTTTGAAACAGAAATAATGTTTCACCTAAACTCAGACACATATTAAACTTCTTTAAATACTAAAACAGAACTATCAAAAGATAGATGTAAATCTCCAATGGCAATTGAAGGAACTTTCGATCCATTGCCCATTGAGACTACCACCTCGTCATTGCTCAATTGCCTTTTCTGCAAGAAACCTTGCAAGGTGTAAGAAACATGATCAGTTGCCCCCGAATCCACTACCCATTCGTGGGTAGAAGAGGAAACCAGAACAGTTTCAGTTACAAGAGCGACTCGCGTCTCTTTTATTTTGCCTTGACATCTGGATTTTAATTATTCCAGTGTCCTTTCTTACCACTCTTGAAGAACCTTCCTTTCTCCTTTGACATTCACATGTCGCCGGTAATGACCGTCTTTTTACTCTCACTGCTCTTCTTGAATTGACCACCTTTTCTGCTCTTTTTCTGATTTCCGCCTTTCGGAGAATTCCTTGAACTACTAGGGATATTCAAAACTTAAACACTCTTGCCCTTTCCTATAACCTCTTTGACCTCTAGCAAAGATTTGAGTAACATACTCATAGTAAACTCGTTCTTAGACATAGCGGTCCTAAAACAGAAGTTCTTATAGGACCTTTGCAAAACTTTTATTGGGAGAGGTAAGATATCTCTTCCACTCTATGAAATTATTTTAAATTGTTAAACCCGTTAGGGTTTGGTTGGTGACATTGTTTAGGAACTCGAAAAATAAAATATTCGAACATACATATCTGAAAAATATAATTTAAGAGCATGTATGAAATTAATATTTGCACAAAATTCGTAATTAATAATTATTTTAACCTTTTGTAAAAACAATGATATTAAAAACCTCGAGCAGCTCTAGGAATTCCACTAGCAAGCCACGCAGGTGGACGTTTACTAGCGTAACCCTAAACCAAGCTATTTACCTAGCTCTTTAATTCCAATCCACGTCTAGGTTCTTAAGACAAATGGAATTAATAGTTCGATATTCTGGACCATGTCACTATTAAAACACGGGAAGGGACTTCGAGGGAAGTGAATTGTATCTGCGGTGACATCTAAGCATTGACCATTAATTTGACCAAAATAGAATCAAATTCTCGAAATTGACATACTTACTCGAACCATGCCGCATTCAATTTGATCTAATTAGCCATCCTATTTAATTATTATCTTCTAGAGTACTCGTGTTTACTAGGCACGCAAGCCACGCAGGTGGACGTTTACGGCTTCGCTCCCACTACTCAATAATAATCAAATATTGTTTTTGGAAAACTCATCTCACAAAACTGGTAGCTCAAAGATGCAAGCAAGCCACACAGTGGACGTTTACTCACATAATCTTACTACTTTTGTGTAGAGTCCAATTAATGGAGGTCCAATTAAGTGTTTAATATCCAAATGGAATCTAATTAAACATTTAATTTAATGTTGCTTAGTCTTTTTAATCACAAGGTTTGTTACGAATCATGCATATCCATATAATTCCTAAAGCATGCAATTTCTAAGCGCACATAATAAAACGTGCTTGCGAAAAATAAAACATGCATTAATAACGACATAAATCCTATTTACATGCTTTTCTAAGCGCAATTAATCACATAATCGCATGCTAAAGCATAATAAAAAATAAAAATGCAAATAGGAAATTTAAAGTCGTTATCGGGCTTTAAAACACGTAATCCCTAACTATTACATAGCCCGATCAAAATACGGCTCTTCGATCTTCAAAACCTTCGAATTTGAAAACCGCATCAAAAAATGTTGGCTCCACGTCATCGTGGTGTCCGCTCGGTCACGTGGCGTACACGTGGAAGCCTCGGTCGCCACGTGGCCGACGTGGCGCACCATGTCATCGCGCCACGCGCCTTCGTCTTCCTCAACAAAACAAATACGGAAATCACCACCGCCGCTCGCTGGCGGCTCGCTCGCCGCCGTCCAATCCCACGATCGGCCACGGCGACCCCCTTCCACGAAGGCGCCGCCACCCGAGGCGCGCTGCGGCGTCCGCCGGCCGGGCGCTTGAAAGAACAGGGCCGCGCGACCACGACCGCACGCGCGCCGCCGCGCCTGTTCCGGCCGTCCCCGACCCTCCGCCACCGTGCTCGCGCCCCCGACGTCGTCCGTAAGTCCGGGCCGTGCCAAACGGCCGGAGATTTCCGCCACCACGACGGGAATCCACGTAATTGCACATCCCGTCTTCGCCGGCTCCACCGGTGCAAAATTACCTCTTTCCGATCCGCGATTCATTCAATTGATGCATGGGTAATGATCCTTGGAGGATTTTAGGCCACCATGAACGGATTTCGATCGAAATCGTCCTTCAATTTCCCTTAATTTTGAAACGATTCGCCGGAAAAATTTGTTATGAGCAGCGAACTTCAGACATCGATTCTTATCGTATCCGGGATCGGGATGATCCCATACGATATATCAACACGAAGCTTGCGTGACGAGGAATCGATCGGTTCAAGCCTATCGGAAATCGGACCCCGGACTCACCAGAGAATGGCCGCCGCAAGATGCGGCGGAACCCTAGCCGAATTAGGGTTTTCTTCCGATTTGGGGCTTTTTTGGACAGCACGACCACTTCTCCTTTTCGACGCTATTCCGGACAAATCAGAAATCGGAATGGGTCGTGCGACCTATTCAGACGAAGCTAACAAAAAAACGAACAAAAAAATCCGAACAGATCGGAAGAATTCGTTTACACACGCCCCCACGCGCCGTCGTAAGTCGGCGGTCATGTTCTGCCAGTTTCTAGGGTTTCGCCATTTCCGTCTTTCCACGCCGTTGTACCTCGATTTTCGTGCCTCCCGGACCACAATGCGATCAAGAATAAAGTACAATCACATAACACATTGGTCCTATCAACTACTCGTGGATTTTCTCACGAGAAAAACATTACAACGGGGTCAAAACAGTGGCTCGCAGGCCGCCCCAAACACGAAAATTAACCCGATAACGGCGAAATTGAACCCTAATCATACACCTAACAACAAAAATCAGAGCCTAAACCAGGCTCTGATACCAATTGAAGGATAAATGAGGGTTAGGAACCGATACCTTCCTCCTTCGTATGTTGTCGCGGCTTTGATTGTTGCTCCTGTGTCAGATCTTCTGATCTGTGTCCCGGCCTTTTTCTTGCTCTGGGTAGTCAGAGAACTGAAGAAAATAGATTACTGTCTCTCTCTATACTCACGTTAGGCGTCTCCAATTTTTGTGAATATGTGTGTTCCGTTTCGAACGTAATACTAATACATATAGGCTTCAAAAGCCAATATAATATTAAAATATTTGTAGCCCATTAATTTAATTATAAATATCTAATGGGCTTCCACATAATTAGCCCATAATATAATTAATTAATCCACTGGGCTACTAATATTTATCAATTAATTGGCCCAGCCAATTAATTCCAGATAAATAACATTATTAAATAATGTAAAAATACATTAATCCATTAATAATGATTCTCGAGAGACAATAAATAACTAGGCAACTAATTGGGCCGGATCGCTGATCTAATACAAGAAATAAAGCTAGGCCTCAAATTAATTAATTATCTATGCTCAGCCCGTGAGCAAAATTAATTAATAAACACGCATTCATTCCACTAGAGAATCCGTGCTGACTTACCCCTTTATCCCAAATTGAGCAAGGGCTTGTATTTTTAGACTTAATCGATCTCTCGTATTTAAGATAAAAATATCCATTAATTAATTAAGCTCACTGACAGCTTAAATTAATTAACATCTTATATTCATGAGTAGTACCACTCGACCTTATTAACACACATGAGCTTAATCAACCGGCCGGATTTAGTGTGATAATCCTTTCGAGTTCCTCAAGGGATATTATCAACCCATTTTACTACGATACTGCTGCAAGATACAGACAACCAGCCTGAGCCACAAATAACTACTAACACCCAAGATACGTAGATCCGGTCGCGATGACGTTCACCATAGTAGGTCAAAGTGATAGATAGCCAAATGCACTCAGCTGAAGTCTTACCAAGCTTAAGACCAGCTAAGTCACCGAGATCTTGGTTCTCCACTAAGGTCAGTTAGGAGAACACATCTCACTGTGATCCGTCAATACACCACCTTAAGTGTACCAGTAAAGACAAGCAGCTAAGATAAGCCACTTCTTATCTAAACCGCAGCTTAAACCGACAACTTATCCTGAAGTTGTCTCAGCTGTGATAACTGTTTATATCTTGTCAGTTCAACCAATTTGTGTTGTCTTCTGTGATACCGACACACCATAAAAATCTAACTTTTATACAAGATAAAGGATAACATGTGCAAATATATATATTTATCAGATAGGAGAATAAAATAGTGGTAGGGACAAAACACATTGTATACAAGCATAAAATTTGCTTCTAGTATACAAAATCCCAACACTCGTCTGACCCTGGCTGATGATGCCAAAAAGGGGGAAGATAAGGATGAGGCGGAGACGGCTCAGGTGGGCGAAGAAGCAGAGGCAACGGAAACTGCCAAGGGGGAAGGTTCAGCTGCACAAGCTGAAACCAGCTCAGTTCCCCCTCCCACAGTCTAACTCCCTATCGTCCCTATCGTCCAAACAACTCAGGTGCATGAGCCGGCCGCAGGATCAGGCGAAGGATCATCGGCTCAGCACATTGATGAGGTCGCACAGTATGTGGACCAAGAGGACGAACCACTGCCACCACAAAGGCCGGGGAAGGAAAAGGCAATTGTATCAACTCCTCCGTCTTCCCCGACGCCCAAATTCAAAACAAAAGCGGAGCAGGAGGAATATGACAAGCAAGTCGCTCAGAAGCTCCAGGACGAGCTCGACTATGAGCGACAGCTTGAAGAAGAGGCTCAGAAGGTCAAAAAGAAGAAACAGCCTAAAGTCAGAGCGTCCAAGAGCCAAGCTAAAAAGCTCCTGGAAGAGCAGAAAAAGAAGAAGGCTCAGGATGAGCATGCTGCTTCTGATACTGACCTTCAGCCCCTTGTTCAGAGACTGAAAAATCTTCCTAAACTTACTCCTGAGCAGGAGGCAGAGGACTGAGCCACCTGGGAGGCGACGCAACAGGGACTGAATCTCCGGAGAGGAGACACTAGAGATGCGGCCCTCAGAGAGAAGAAGAGACTGGAAGATTTGGCCAAGATCGTAGAGCTCACTGACAAAATGGCCAAGGAACCAGCTCTCGACTGGAGGAAACAGGTGCCTAGGTCTTCCAAGTACTACATGCGAGGCGCACCAAGAGCTACTTATCAGAAGAAAACTCCTCACCGCCATGCAGATAAATGGATACCTTGGAACCTGAACGAGGAATGGGAGGAACTGAAGATAGAATTCATTAAGGGATACTACGTTTGGCAATGCTATCCTACTGAGGTTCTGGCTGATCAACTCTTCGATGAATTTCTTCATCAATCCAACGCCAACCTCAGAGCTCAAGTTCAACTGATCCTAGCAAAGGAGAAGCTGCCACTCGTTGCTCCTGCCTAAAGGAAACTGTCTCCCCCCATGACCTCTCGAGGAGTACTCTGTACCAAGGAGATTGAAGATGAGGTCGACGCGGCTGCACGACACCATGATATTGATCCTCAACAGCCGAGCGATCTTGAGGACATCCAAACCCTCCGTTCCAGAATCTATAAAGCATATGGTTTGGATCCTCCTGCTGCCAAGTCTGCTAATTTCAAGAGCAAGACCAAGAAGTTCAGGCGATAACTGTAGTTCTTTATCCTTGTATAGAAGATAGGACTGTGTAATCCATTCCTATATATATCAGTTCTTTCTTCTGACCAGACAATCACTCATTGTCTTACGGCTTTGTTTGTTTTTTTTTTCTTTATCACAACTGATCACCAAAGTGGTCTGACACACACACACAACCGTTTCTCTAATATGCCTTTCTTTCATCTGCTGACTGTCTTACCTCATGCTCAGTCTTGACTAAAGTTCCTATTATGTCAGTAGTTTGGGTCTTAACATTCTTAGAATTTATAGAGGTTTTGGCATCATCAATTAGGGGGAAATTGTTGGGTTATGAGTCAGTGGCTTGTCTTAACAACGACTTAGAGGATACTTAGTAATATTGAGGAAATCAGTATTGGGGGAAATCATAGTGTTTAATGCTATGGAATTGAAGATCCCAAAACCCAGCTTGTATCCATTGTGTAGTGTCGATAGGATTAGATAATGTAATAGGCTAGACAGTTTTTATTTTTATTATCGTTTTTGTCTAAGTCCTGTACGGGGTAAATGTTGGACTGATCTTCAGTAGGAATTTTACTTTCCAGAACCCCACAGTGTAAGAGCTTATGTCATTAGCTGACCATCGCTCAGTAGAAGACATCTCATCAGCTGACCGACATCAGTAGAAGAACTCTTTGTTCAAGCTCAGTACCTTCAGAGTCATCAGCTGACTACTCTCAGTATAATGTTCACTATCAACCGACTCAGACGAAGAAGACAGCGACCGCATCAGGTCTACTGTATCCGACAGGAAACGACCCAGCTTTTAACATCATTCGGAAGTCAGCAGAAGATCATATGAGGAAGAGTGAGAGTCAACTCCGATGAAGACCGATGCTTGACATACCTCACATACCACAAACCTCGACCAATGAGAAGCCGTCTAAGCTCTACCTGCTCTGACCAACTAAAGCTGCTCTCATGCACAATAACCAACAACTCTGCTGCAATAATTCGAACTTATGGCCATTTTCCTTGGACGCTTGTAACACGTGGCATCGTCCTCTCCAACGGGCAAATGCCTGGGTCACAACTATAAATAGAGAAGCAATTCCGAGCTCCACGCACGGGATATCAAAGGGACAATACGCTCAAGCTCTCGAAACACTCTAGCGCATTCAAGAAGATCCAACGAAGAACTTGCTAAACAGAATATCTTTAGTTCTTCTCTATAGAGTTTCTTTCTTTAGATCCCTCTTCTCTATCTAAGCTCAATTGTTTATATCTATAGCTTAGAATCTCGAAGGAGTTCACATTTAGTAACTGTTCTTACTGTAAGAACTCCTTCATAATTGGAGAAAATCCCCTCCCCTTCAAACTTAGGTTTGAACCGTAAAGTCGCTAAGGACTATAACTTAGAAGCGGTGCATCCGGTGCACGAGATACCTTGGCCGAGGCTTGCTCGGACTAATCAACAAGACCTCCTGTTCGAGCGGGACCGTGGACGTAGGATATTGCGTATCCGAACCACGTTAAAAATTGCTTGTGTTGTTTACTGTTTTATTGCATTGCATACAAATATCTTACAAACTCATATCTTGCATAAAACGTATTCGAAAAGTGCACGAGCCAAAATTATTTAACTTGTGAAATCACGTTTTCAACTGCGACGAAATCTCCGGGCCCTACACACTTATCCGCACTAAGTCTTCGACTGAGAATCAAGTACTGACAAAAGTCAGCAGGAGAGACTCAGTAGTTGGCACACTCTGACCCGAATCAGAAGGTTAATATTTGACAATGTTCATCAGTAGCAACCTACAGCTCAGCTGTCCTTCGCGTTTGAGAAAAAGAAACAGTACTCAGGTGTATTCACCCCCCCCCCTCTACACCTGACTCTCGTCTCCGGACCAACAAGATCATTGTGTTTGCTATGAGCTTATTGGTGAAATAATTTATTGAAGTGTCATTTCTTGTAACATAAAGTGTCAATTGTTGTGAACAATTTTGTTATTTGTAAGACATTTTGAGTAACATTTCTGACACTTTGCTCTCTAATGTGAATTATGACTTAGACAGACGATCTGCTCATCATTGTCACGTTCTTTTGTCATGATTGACACGAACAACAGAGACAATTGACACTCTGCTCTCTAGTGTGAATTATGGCTTAAACAGACACTCTGCTCATCATTGACATGCTCTTTTATCATGATTGACACACACAGTAGAGACAATTGACACTTTGCTTTCTACTGTGAATTATGACTTAAACAAAGCGATATGCTCATCATTGACACGTTCTTTTTCATGATTAACACGCACAATGAGACAATTAACACTCTGCTCTCTATTGTGAATTATGGCTTAAACAAACACTCGCTCATCATTGACATGCTCTTTTATCATGATTGACACACACAATGAGACAATTGACACTTTGCTCTCTACCGTGAATTATGGGCTTAAACAGACACTCTGTTCATCATTGACACATTTTTTTATTGTGATTGACACACACAACAGAGATAATTGACATTCTGTTCTCTACTGTGTCATTGACATGTTCTTTTGTCATGATTGATATGCACAACAGAGAGAATTGACACTCTGCTCTCTTACCGTGAATTATGGCTTAACCGGGACACTCGCTCATCATTGACACGTTCTTTTGTCATGAGTGACACGCACAACAATACAATTGACACTCTGCTCTCTCGTTATGAATTATGACTTAAACATACACTCGCTCATCATTGACACGTTCTTTTGTCATAAATGACACGTATAACGTATACAATTGACACTCGCTCTCTACTATGAATTATGACTTAAACGGACACTCGCTCATCATTGACAAGTTCTTTTGTCATGATTGACACAAACAACATAGACAATTGACACTTTTTTTCATAAATAAATGATATTTTTTTTTCGAAAAAAATATCATTTAAAAAAATAATAATTAATAGTTAATAAATGATATATATGACACTTTATTCAAATATAAATGACACTTTTGTTTGTTACGATTGACACTTTGAGATAAATAATAAATGACACATTTATTCATTACAAATAACACGTCTTCCTTATCAAAAAAATCAAAAAAAATAAAATAAAATAAATTGTTTAGAAAAAATGACACTTTGGTTCACAAAGAATGACACATCCGTCCTTACAAATAAGGAGAAAAAAAACAAAAAAAGAAATTTAAAAAAGGAAAAAAAAATGAAAAAAATAAAAAAAATAAAAAAAGGAATAATGACATCATGTTGACGTCAGTGGGTCAAGTGTGGGTCAAAATTAGGTAATTGGAGCAACATGATGCACACAAGTTTTTGCCTTTTGATTGTGGCATGGTTTTAACTAGAATTGTTAGTTGTGTGTAAAGTGGTTTAAAATTATAGGTCCCATAATAAAGTTAAGTGTAATAATTTACTAAAAAATGAAACTGAATAATATATTTAGGACGATTGGAAATGAAATATTGAACAAAATAATTGAAATGGAACACAACTTTATAAAATCCCTAATCCTCATGAGCGTTTCACCATTTTTTTCTTCTTGCCGAGATTGAGCCACCGTTTCATCTCTCTGGAATTAATATTAGTATTTATTAATCCACCGTTACAAATGAATTAATATTTGAATTTAATCCACCGTTACAAGTTTAGTAGTTTGACGGTTTAATTTAAAGAAAAACTCCCTAAAATATAATTTCTGTAGATAAAAATCTTATAGTTTATTTAAATTATTTTCATAAAGGCATTAATATAATTGAATTATGTAATATTATAGAAATTGCGTTTTGAATTTAACTTTAGAGATATATTTTCAGAAAATAATGATGAATTATGAGATGAGGCTGAGTCAGTGATGAAACACTGTAGAAGCTCGTTTCTAACTTTGTACTATAGATTTTGGGTATCAAACCTCCTATGAAATTGACATTTATCGCAGTTGGCAATATTTTGAAAAAGATATTTTCTAGATGAATATATATATATATCTAAACCTGTTAACAGCTTTCCTTTAATTATAAACAGCAGGCTTCTCATTTCGGCTGAAGATCGCTCTTATCCCCCCTCTCGCGACTTGAATTGACGGTAAATTTGTCGAGTGAAGTGGAGTACCAATGGCCGAAGAAACACTGGCTGCTCTTCGCTCTCTGATGGCCTCCCACTCCCCTCCGCTGGACGCTTTGGTCGTTCCCTCCGAAGATTATCACCAGGTATCTCTCTCTCAACAAACACACCCTTCACCTTCTGACTTTGTTATTTGCTCTCTGTTTCCACGCGCGATTAACTGGATGATCAATTTGTGCGGATAAATTATCGACGATTCCACGTTGACTCTATAAATATGATTGGCTTTATGTTCGTTGTGGCAGAGCGAATACGTGTCCGCGAGGGATAAACGCCGCGAATTTGTATCTGGATTCAATGGCAGCGCTGGTTTGTCTCGTTGCTCTTTTTCCAATCTATAGTTGTTGGTCCTATATATTCTAAGTGATTGCGTTCTGTACAAATCAATGAATGTTCATGGATGGATCTGAGAATTTGTATAAAGAGAGGAAGAAGGTAATGAATGAGTATATCTATTTGCTATTTTCTAACACAGTCAATATGTTCTTAAAATGATGTGTTGTAGGTTTGGCACTTATAACAGCAAATGAGGCTTTGCTTTGGACAGACGGACGATACTTTTTGCAGGCAGAACAACAGCTTAGCAACCAATGGAAGCTCATGCGTATAGGAGAACACCCTGCAGTTGATGTCTGGATGGCTGATGTGAGACTCTTTGTGACTTGTTGAATTCGCACCCTGCAGTTAATATGTACTTTTATGCAATAGTGTATTTATTTTTGTGTGATATTCATTTGAAATAGTATACACCTATGCCACTCCCATAGAGTAAGCACATTTTGCAGTGCACTTATCTCAAGATCTTTCATTAGCCACATAGAGATACTTTTGGTAATGCATAAAGAATAATGTCTCTGCTTGAAAAGTTCATGTCCAGAGTGACCAGTCGACCTCTAGAAGGTCCTAGACCACTTTAAACTCAAAACAATTTTTTTCTTCATTGGGACCGGACCTATCTCCCCATTCAGCCCAATTTGTAACCGCCGATGCAGGAATGGGCTACCGGATTCCTTATAGAAGTCACCGATTTCGGGGCTCCATTCTGATTGAGAAAAGCTCAATTCTGGCAGAAGGCACATCTCATTTACTTATTTTTAAATGTCGATTAATTATCAAATTTGTTGACTCTAGGTTCTTGATATTTTACTGAATTTGTCGTGTTTTTTTTTCCTCATTAATTGGTAATTAACCTTATACTGATTTACCATTTTCATTTTTTTTCTGTGAGAAATACAGCATTAGGTTGTTTGCTACATTCTTTGTTTGTAACCACGTTCATCCAAATAACTGTATCTTGACATGCTGTTCTAGAATCTGCCAAGTCATGCTGCCATTGGAGTTGACCCTTGGTGCATATCAGTTGACACTGCACATAAATGGGAGCGTTCTTTTGCTAAAAAACAACAACAATTGATTCAGACGGCTACTAACTTGGTAGATGAAGTTTGGATTAGTAGACCTCCACCTGAAGCAAAACCTGTAGTTGTGCATCCAATTAAGTTTTCTGGTCGTTCTGTTGAAAATAAGCTGAAGGATTTGAGGGAAGAGCTTCTACAGGAAAAGGCCCGAGCAATTGTACTTACTGCATTGGATGAGGCAAGCCTGTGCAGTCATACTACGTTGGCATTCTGTATTTTTATTTCTATTTATCTATATCATAGGTTTTTTCCAATAATTATGTAGGTAGCATGGCTGTATAATGTCCGTGGCTGTGATGTTTCCTATACTCCTGTCGTTCATGCATATGCTATAATCACATTGACGGCAGCTTTCTTTTACGTTGACAAGCGAAAGGTGTCTTCTGAGGTTAGACTGCATACAGTTTAGCTAAATTTCTTTGTTTGTAGATAACTTGGCCTCAAGTTCGTATATCTTCAGGTAGGGTCGTATATGGAGGAAAATGGTATTGAAGTGCGCGATTACAGTGAAGTGAGCTCAGATGCAGCCTTACTTGCATCTGACCAGCTTACTTCTACCAAAACAGCTGGTGCCACAAGGACAAGCTCCGAAGGTCCCAATGACCTCATATGGGTTGATCCTGGGACATGCTGCTTTGGTTTGTATTCAAAACTGAACCTTGATAAGGTTTTACAGCGATCATCTCCTTTGGCCCTCGCAAAAGCCTTGAAGGTATTTTGCTCTCTCTGACAAATGAGCTTTTATTGCCTTCCTGTTAATTTTCCCGCGAGTACCATGACCTTAACTGCTTGATGTCCTTAGTTGAATATATGTTAGCTGTGTTATCTTTTCTACATAATGCATATAATTCCTTAAGTTCCATTTTTCTCCCATGTCATACTTTCCTTTCCCAGAGTCATTTCAGAAGGATTAACTAAGTTATAATGTTATCTCCATGATTGAACTCTTCTGGTAAAATAGTAATGGGTAGGTGATTGAATTAGACATATCTGAAGGTCAAGTAACTCCGGAGGATAATTAAATCACTTGTAACAGTTCCAGTTTGAAAGATAGGAAATTCAAATAATATGCAGGTTGCAGAATTTCCATAGCCCCGTTAATAAGTGTTTTTGCCTTATATATCAGTCTTATTATCCTTTATATTTGACTTTTTTCTTAACAAGTTAATGACAGTTAAGCATGCTACACTGCGACCGAAATTGAGTTTTACTTGTGCGATCCTTTATATTCATGCTCATTAATAACTTGAAGTCTCAGTTTTCTCGGGTTTGTAAAAATGCAACGTGGGACAAAACTATATGCCATCTTTTACTTGAACTGATCTCTGTGAATCTCTCTGTGATTATTGTCTTTCTGATTCATGCAGAATCCTGTTGAGATAGAAGGATTGAAGAATGCACACATTCGTGATGGGGCAGCGGTGGTGCAATATCTTGTTTGGTTGGATAAACAGGTACAAGAAATAACTATCAGCAACTTGGATGTTTAGCAGGATTTTGTAAATTGTCACTTCTTGTGTTAGTTGTGACTTTCAGTGAACTCTCTTCATGCCCTTTAGTTTGCTAGTCCTTGATCAAATGTTTCCTTAAGTTCTTAGTTAACTGTCATTTTTAAAGCAAGAGTGGAGCTCGAATACATTAAACTGTTGCTTGTTTAAGCCAGTACTTGTAATCTTTATTCAGTTATTTCAGTAAGTTCATTTCAAATATAGATGAGTATAGTTCTTCTACTTTACCCAAATAATTAATGGACTAGAAAGCAACCTACAAATTGTTCATTCTTGTTTTTAGAATTATGTTTTCACTGAAAGAATCCGGTTTACTTTTCTTTGCACTCAGATGCAGGAAATTTATGGGGCTTCTGGGTACTTCATGGACAGCACCGTCAACAATAAGGATAAACCGTAAGTTTTTAATAGCATTGTTTATTTATTGGATATGAAAATATTTCTGGTCACACATCAAATACCTGCTTATCATAACATTTTTTCTGAACCTTTTCTCCTATCGTCTCTCTTGTAGTTAGTATTATTCTGAATATTCTTCTGAAACATATTGGAGGCCTTAAAACTGGTGGAACATGATGAACATAAGGGATTGGAGGTTGAGAACAACGAGAAATTCATAAACTGAAAACTGAAACCAAGTTAAGCACAAATTGAAATCGATTTTTATTGAATAGTATAAATTGGTCTAGAGCATACAATTGCCTCATGAGATCCAATATATATACATTATTTGGACCTTACCTTATGAATAAGCGTCGAGAAGATCTTATGAAAATTGAGCACTTTCACTTAGAAGATGTAAAACAGATATTGGGCATTCTAGAATAACATTTTGCAAACTAACGACTCCAATTCTTTGGATAAGCCTACTCTACACTGGAAAACTATCAAACATGTAAGACTCTAATAGCTCACGGGTAGCCGGAAAACAACAACCAACCACACCCTTTTCAAAAAAAAAAAAAAAAAAAAAAAAAAAAAAAAAAAAAAAAAAAATTTTTAATTTTTTTTTTTTTTTCGAAGAAAAAAAAAAAAAATAAACAACTTTTTTAAAACTATTTTAATAAAAAAAAAAAAAAAAAAAAAAAATTAAAAAAAAAAAAAAAAAAAAAAAAACTCCTTCCCCCCACACACTCTCTCCCTCCCCCAAAAAAAAAACCCCACATAACACCTGTAGCACGCTCTCTGACTCGCGTTGAAGCGCTCATTGCAACACGTCCTCCGCATGGAAAAGATGCTCTTCAACTAGTAGACCCTCAGCACAATCATCCTTCAATGGTTTCAGACGCTAACATAGAATGTTAGATTTACTTGCATAAAGAGAACTCAATTAGGATGCGAGTCTTTCTACTTGATTACATAAACACATAGAGCAGATTGCTATCTTTGGCGATATACAATTCCTCACATGCTCATTTGTAAAAATGATTCGTAACCTTAGTTTTTCCATCCGTTTTGATTGAACGGATGATGATCTGAGCTCATATGTAGCTTTTCCCAACAACAGATAAACAAAAATGAGTTGACATGCTTAGCTTGAGAATGCTGGTGAAGGCTAGGGGTGTCAGTTTGGTTAAAACGAACCAAAAATTTGGTTCCCAATTTTGCAAAACCAAATACCGAACCAAAATTTCAAGGAGAAAAAGAAAAAATTACAGCAAGGAATTATATATTTTCTTAAAATTTGAATATTATAGGATAAAATTAATATTTTAATGAAAATATTCTAATATTTTTGTCGGTTTGGTTTGGTTAACCGATTAGTTAAACCCCAAAACCGAGAAATTTAAAAAACGAAAATAAATACTTAGTTTTTTTGGGTTCAGACTGTAGTCGGTTCAATTTTGTAGCCGGTTAAGGGAACTGATTGACAGCTATAGTGAAGCCCACAGAATGTGCATTCTTTTAGAATCGGTCCACCACCACAAAAATGATTCCTAGTAAATTGGCTGACACATGTTTATTGTACTTATTCTGTTGATAGGCCATACCATGCATTTATCCTACACTAATTTAGTTATGTGGCGCATCATTCAGGCCAATAAATGTTTGCAGCCAAACTAGAGTTGATGTATCTTGAGTTTTTAATAAATTTCTATATTTTGGACATTATAAATGAACTCATTCTATTTTATTATTTTTGTTTTTGACGATGCAGGAGAACAACAAAATTGACTGAGATTTCCGTAAGTGACAAACTTGAAGAATTTCGTGCATCTAAGGAGGTATGGCTTAAAGGGATTAATATAACTAACTCCCAGTATCCTTTTTTCACTCTACATTATATAGAATGCTAGTACTGTTTGCCCTAAGTTTATGTTCACCTCTCACCTTCATCTAAGAAAACTGCACTTCTCTATTGGTTTGTGTTCACCTCGCACCTTCATCTAAGGGGGGAAAATGGGGATCTAGAAGTTGTACTAGTAGCCTTAGTTTTTTGCTTAAGCCAACTCTATATAAAGAGGGGCAAGTAAGGTTTGTAAAGGCACTTACCACTTATGTTGAATCAAGGAAGGGGAAGAGTCTACTCTTGTGGGCTTGTTATCATTTTTGATAGCTTGAGGGTTACTTCTTTTATATTTGCTTGTATTAACTAGGATCTTGTTGAGAGTGGCTTCGATTCTTATAAATTTCTCAAAGAAGACCTATCTCCTAAAAGTCCCAAGAACCACTCTCGTCAATAGCTAATATTATATTTTAAAATTATTTTATCTATATTTGAAGAAAAATACATTCACATATACATAAATAAATAAAGATAAATTACAAACTCTCGTCAATAGCTAATATTATATTTTAAAATTATTTTATCTATATTTGAAGAAAAATACATTCACATATACATAAATAAATAAAGATAAATTACACATTTTTATAATTATAGACCATTGTGTAATAATAAATTCATATAAATATATATAGACAGAGGGTGGCTGGAGAGAAAAAGAAAATTCATAAGTTGTGAGCTGAGTCCCACTAGAGAATTGTTTGAAAATAAATAAATAGAGGGGTAACCGGGTAAGAGACAGATAAAGTTATTTTTGGAGCATTTTATGGGGTTGAGTTTATTAACCCAAGTAATTTTCTTTATTAACTATGCTTTCAATTGACAGCATTTTATGGGGTTGAGTTTTCCTACCATCTCATCGGTTGGCCCAAATGGTGCAATTATACATTATAATCCCGAGGTTGAAACATGTGCTGAACTTGATCCAAATTGTATTTACTTATTTGATTCAGGAGCACAGGTGCATATGCTATCCTTCTGAGTTCCTATCCTTCTATTATTAGCCTTTCCTGCTTTTTTTTATTTCCTGTGATTAATCTCAATGGTCTATCTAAAGTTTCTAGATGGAACAACTGACATTACTCGGACTGTCCATTTTGGAGAACCTACTCCACATGAGAAAGCCTGTTATACTGCGGTATGTACTATGTAGTTCCTTCCATTTTCATAAATCCATGTCTAGATATATTGGATTTCCTGGTGTTAACATATTTTGGGTGGGTGGATGGAATCATTTCCTTGCAGAGTATACATGTTCACCTCTATTAAGTAAGTTCAGGCATGAGGAACGGGTGATTAGTTAATTATACAATTGTGCTGAGTGATGCACCAGCTATTATAATTTTAAGCAAGCAAGTAGAATTTGAATGGCAAATTTTAGCCAACAAAACTATATCTACAGAATGTTTCAGAAAACCCATATGACTCTACACTTTACTATCCTCGATCTATTGTGCTGATTTTTCTGTTCTCTCAGCCACACTATATGAACCTTCAGTTACAGAATGGAAGATAAGGAAAGATGTGTGCTTTAACAGCAAAATAGACGGATTTCTTTGTATTATTAATCTAAAGAGCCTTATGCATGCAAGTACGTTAGAAATTATAGAATTGCATTCTGTGCTAGAAGAAAAGAAGAATAGAAAGAGAATGTTTCGTTATTGAATTGTTCCTAATGAACAGCCTTAAACCAAGAAGATTTAGCCCATTTTCCTTTCTATTATAAATGGCATGTATCACTGTCAATAGAACTTTCTACTTATTTTTGGGATAATTGGCAATAGCAAAAATCTATTGCAGAGTTGTGGGTGTTAGAAGCCACTTTATTTGTGTGTTTCTGTTGCACCTCCATTCATACCTCTAGCTTATCATTCACATTCTTTATTAATTCGTTCTGGTGATTGAGATAGTCTTAGTCTATCTGTCTTTAAAAGAAGTTATATTTCTGCATTAGCAGCTATTATCTTGAAAATGTCATTTTTATTCATTTACTGAAATCTTAACAATTCTAGGTTCTCAAGGGCCACATTGGTTTGGGAAATGCTCGATTTCCCAATGGAACCACCGGTAAATATTGTATTTCTGCTACAATTTTTTTAAAAATGATTTCCTTTTTTCCTTTCTAAAGAGTGCCTGTGAGCTTCAGTAATTTTCTAGTGCGTCTCTTGCTAACGAACTGTTATCTGATAAAAATTGATGAGCTTCTACTGGTTCTGGTGAAATTAAAAAGAGAACTCTTGGTCACTTCCAGGTCATGTACTTGATGTTCTTGCACGAATTCCTTTGTGGAAGCATGGTCTTGACTTCAGGCATGGTACTGGCCATGGGATAGGGTCTTACCTCAATGTTCATGAAGGTCAGGTTAATTATCTGTATCATGTCTAACTAGCCAGATACTAATTCTCTCGACATAATTCTGTAGAACTCAAAATAGCCATATTACATATAGCAACTCTGAATCGATGTTTGTATTCGAAAGTTTAATCATCTTAATACCAATATGTATATAACAACCATAATCTCATTTTAATAAAGCATGGGTCTTTTCCGAAGAGAAACTATCTTAGTTAAATTCACACTAATTCTCATTTTAATAAAGCATGGGTCTCCTAGCATAGGCTTAGACAACTTTCTTTCCGAGGAGATATCCTTAATTTTTGTATGGTTGGAATAAAATAAGAAAGTTGTCTAAGCCTATGTTAAAGAACATATTGTGATTTATAAATAAAGCTTGTAACCATCATAAATGGTGCATAGACTTTCTTATACGTTTTCTCCTAAATCAATGTTTAGTGAGTTTTTCACATTCTCCTTGCTTTAGAACTTCTTTCGTACAATGTTATTTGAAAGGCCTCCATTTATTTAGCAGATCTTAAATTAGTATATCTGTATCATAGTTATGTTGCCCGTCACGATTACGTTCCAAAAGTTGGTCATTACTTCTAAAAAGTGAAGGTCTTCTGTTAACATTGATCAAGCATATTGTCTTCCAGCTTGATTAAGTAAAAGTGTTAACGTAATAGCTTATATCTTAAATACTAATTTCATTTTCATCCTTATCAAGATGAATTTTCTCTGAGTTGGTCATTGTTGATTGAAGGCTCGAAAATGTTGAATATATGTTGGCAAGAGTTATGCTTGTCAGGTTGTACTCAATGGAGGGGTTGGTATGGGGAATGAAAAGTTCATAGCGCAACTTTTTTCTAAAAAAAAGAAAAAAAAATGAATAAACATGTTTTTAGATTTGACAATATACCTTGAAATGTAAATTGCCTGTTTAAAATGAATTTGAATTATTTTGCCTAATTATTGTTTTTCTAATTATGAATAGTGACGATGAAAACAATTGAGAATCGGGAATTAATCGATATCCCATTTCCGAGTGAAACCATTAATATGAATTCTAATACCCTTTCATTTCTAATTCATTCCAATCCCAGGTAATTCCCTTCTTGTATACCAACCACCTGCTTAAGTTCATGCCTTAATACAGAACGCATTAGATGCATAGATAAAACACATCACTTGTAACTTCTACAGTATAAGACATGCAAATATATGCATTCTGGATTCTTGAGTGATTAGACTATTTGGTGATAACTCTGTGAAGACATGTTTCCTCCACTTTACAGACATTGTTGTATTATATTATATATTTCATGAGCTTTGAAGATCTTGGTGTAATCTGAAACCTTACTTAAATCTTATTTGCATAGTGCAGCTAATTAAATTGTAACCTTTATCTGTTGGTATTGTGAAGAATTAATTAGTAGACATGTAAAATACTGATTTTCATGTATGGGAAGATAAATATAATGAATTAGGCAGTAAAACCTAATTTCCCCCTTTTTATTTGTGTTGTAGGGCCACATCAAATCAGTTACAGACCAGCTGCGAGGAATGTGCCACTGCAACCTTCAATGACCGTGACAGATGGTAACTGCTCAAGAACTATATCTAACCTTTTTTTTTGTTGAAACATCTCTGGGTTTACATCGTACACTTATCACTTGCAACTATGATATAAATATATTGTCTATCATTTTATGAATTAATATATAGAAGGCATTTGGTTTGTCCCTTGTTACTTTTATTGCTTAATTGAATATTTAGCCGCTTTCTTGGTTTGAGCTCGCTCGGCCATGTTACAGAGTACCCTTTACCCGTGCTGATAATAAAATAAGAATGATATGTTAAATGTTTTTATTTCCTTCATTACGTGAACATAATCTACTTAAAATGTCACTTGTTGACCTAGCCTACTCATGGTGTGCCACCATTCAAATTTAAACCAGCAAAAGGATTTCAGATGTTATGCTTTGCTTTTCAGTAAAAAGGTTTTTGTGTGTATTTATGTAGGTTTTCGCCACGGTGGTTAATTTTCTTTGTTCATTTGGGTATTGGACTTATTAACTTTATTTTTCCAGAGCCTGGTTATTACGAGGATGGGAAATTCGGAATAAGATTGGAGAATGTGCTGCTTGTAAAAGAAGCAGACACAAAGTTCAATTTTGGCGACAAGGGCTACTTAACTTTCGAGCATATAACATGGGTAAGTTTTCATACACATGTATACTGTGTTCTGTGATTCCATTTGGAATCATGTTTACATTTGTGAAGACATAAGAGATGTTTGATTTGTTGGACTGGAAATGAATATTACCACAAGAAGGGGGGGGGGGGGGGGGTTTTTTTTTAAAAAATCTTATTTTCCTGGTGGTGACAAATGATACTCTTGTTGAATCAGGCACCATATCAAAAGAAGTTGATCGAGTTGAGCATCCTCGTGCCCGAAGAAATTGAATGGTTGAACAACTACCACTCTAGATGCAGGGATATCCTTGCTCCACATTTGAATGCATCTGAGATGGAATGGCTAAAGCAAGCCACTGAACCGGTTGCTGCTTGACTCGTTCATGTTTCTGCTAAATTTCTCTAACAACTTTGAAGATTGTTAAGTTGATAGTGTGTTGGGATAGTATAACTAAATATGTATCATCCTTCATTTATCACAAGGGTTGGATTTCATTTGCGACACTACAACTCGCCTCACTCACTCTGATATTTCTGTTGCTCCTCCAAATGATATGATGCCAGAAAGGGTTATTTTATGTTAAAACATTGTGATGACTGATGAACAATCAACCACTTTTTAGTGATAATTGCTCATTTCATTCCTACATCCCAACCAAGTGGAATCAAGTGGGGCCTTAATGGTTGATTTACAATTACGTACGTTTTCGAATAATTGATTGGAATCTATAAATTCATTTATTTAAAAATAAATATTTATTATTCTACATGTTGAAGTATGTACATGGTACACGTGCAAATTTAAAAGATCTAGTTAAATTATTGAATTTAGTAAAATTCATTATTGATTAATTTTGTACAATTTAATTCTCCAAGAACTAAGTTCGTAATCATTAAAGAAAAAAAAAACAAACTAGTCTTTACTTATAGAATAAACATATATAGACTCCAATGGCTTCTAATATTTGAGAGAGTAAAGTAAAGATAAAAAGTTTAATCAACAGAATGAGGAGTGCAAATGAAATAATTATTGTAGTAATATTGTACTATTGTAATTTATTGAAAGATTTTGGTCTCTCTTCATATTTCTAAATTAAATAAGTAATTATTATTTTATATTTTTATTGAGTCTTTATAAATACAACTTTTCTTCTATTTGCATTTTTTAATTGCTTTTGTTTAAAATTAAAAATTATTGATTTTAAGCAAAAAGTAGGAGGATTTTGGAATAATAATAAAAAAATAGATATTTTTGGTACTTTCTAAAATTATGGTGTTTTAAGAATCAAAAGCATCTCATTGATGTTTAAAAGGAACTATTTAATTAAGTACTTTAATTGTTTAATTTTATATAAGATAACGTAAAAATAGATTTTGCAAACAATAACAATTATTTATGCGGTCAAAAAATAGATAAATGATTAAAATAAGCTCTTGCAAACAATCTTAATATTTTGAGGAACTTATGAATTCAATACATTAGCGAAAAAATTATTATCAAATCGAGGTTTTTATTTATTTAATATAGTGAACTCTTTCTATAGCCGGTTTGGATAAGTCGATATGTTTTTTAGCCGGAGTTACAAAAAACATAATTTTATAGTCACTTCTGAAAAGTTTTCACCAAGACATAAAAGAGCTCTTACTAACACACATCGCCTAGATTTATTTAATCGTCATTGCCGAGTACCAAACCCAAATCGTCGTCGTCATCGTCAACCCTATCTTTTATTATTTAAAAATATACTTCAGCTTTGATCTTTATTAAATAAATTCTCAAAAATTATAATTATTATAAATTTTAAAAAGAAATTATCGGCTCTTTTCTCTAAAAATGACGATTTTTTTAAAATTATAATTTTATAAGCTTACAATATATTAGATTATATACATATATATATATATATATTTAATAATTTAAATATTAAACAAAACTTTTATTATTTGTATAATGATTACAATAATTTATGTTAAAAGTAATTAATATTTCAAGATAAATAAACGAACACTTTCGAAAGATCAATGACCACAATATTTAAAGATAATTGCCATATGCATATTTCAAAAGATTAAAAAATAAACTCTATTATATTAATATTCAATTAGGGATCCCCAACATCACAAATCGCCTTCTCGAAAACGCCTCTCCCCTTTCCCCTTTCGCCCAACAACTCTCGCACAATAATAGCTCTCGCCCCCTAACGAAATCGCATCTCTTTTAATCGCCTAGAATTTGCACCGAGTGTTGTAATCACCCAATTTAGGGACCCTCAACATTAATTTTGTGTTTCAATGCTGATATTTGTTGTTTAAAGGGTCTATTTAAAGATGTATGGGACAAGTTCAATCTAAATAATAAAGATGGCCGGAATAAATTATCGTCTAACGAGGAGGTGGCGAGTGTATATAAAATCATCGGTCACTTAGTTATAAAAAACACACACAATTCCACATAAATGACATGCATATTTATATGCGTACAACCATATTGAAACGATATAAAGTGAAGACAACGTAGATAAACATATTAGATTCACTAATGCTATATAAAAAAAAAACTAACAATATTTTTCGAATAAAAAATGCATAAGAGTATGAAATTGTTAAATTAAATGTGACATATTGTGACTTACCGGATCTATGCCTTCGGTATGCTGCAAGTAACATGGTTTGTTTATTGGGTACTTTGATTTCTTACACAAACGTTCCTTTCAAGTACGAATTTTGTTTGATAAAATGAAAATCGCTCTTGAAAATGAGAGGGCTATTACCGAGATGTATACAGATAAATGATAATAAATGTTTTTTTTTGTTTTTATAAGAGGAAAATTAACTTTTATAGAAGGGTAGTTGCCTTCTTTTAAATTTTATCGTTAAAATAAAGAGAAGTTGCTAAAAAACTATGCTCCGGCTAAAAAACTTATCGACTTATCCAAAATGGCCCTCTATGTATATTTCTCATTCCAAATTGCAAGAACCACATCTAATAATATATTATAGGTATATTTATAATGCAATTGCCATAAAATACTAATGCAATCACAATCTTCTCCGGGTAATATATTAGAGGTCTATTTATAATGCAATTGCCATAAAATATTATAATCTCGTTTTTGTCTCGCCTGGTCAAGCTTTTTCAGCTTGTACACTACCACTTAAGGAGGTGTACTCTAGTGACTTGCCTTACAAATATTGCATTGGCACTCTTACAAATATCTTTATTTTAGTGCGACTCGGGTGTCGATCGGGACGGGATCGTTAATATCAATACCGAATTTCGGAATCCCAATCCCGAAAATGTCGAAATACCATCCCAAAATCGATTTCATTTCGGGATTCGATAAGTTGAGATTCAACGCGGTATTTCGGGATTGGTATTCCGCAAATAAGTTCCTATTTTACAAGTTAGTAATGTCCCTTTACTTGTTGAGTGATGAGAGTATTACACATACACAGACACAGTCATTGAGATTTGAGAATTAAGAGAGTACTATTACATTATGTGAAATTAACATATTACATATCCAAAAGAGGAGGGAGGGCCAAGCTGAGTTTTCTGTTAGAATTGGGTCGGTAATTGGCCTACATAATCAAAATCTATCTTGTATGCCCACATGGAGGGGGAGTGGATGAAATTACAAACCTCCGTCACAAAAAGGGAGATGTAAAGGTCTCGGCGGTTATTAACAACGACGATGTGGGTTATCATACGGGCTTTGAAGAAGCTAGCGATTCATCTCAGTCAAAAAAGGAAGACCGACTGCCCCAGAATCGGTTGCAAACGGTGGAAAGCTATGGGTGGATGACCTACGTTCACCCAGTTCATTTGGTGTTCTTATGGATAACTCAAAAGTAGATGAATATCATACCTTAGGATCATACTTAGATACGATCTACTTGCGACTCCAGAAAAGGTTTTCTATATTGTTCTCGAATGCCCATACTTCGACTCGGATGGTCAAATATTATTAATGGATAAATACTTCGGTCGATCCTGGGACCTAATACAAGAAATAAAAAATGCCTAAAGTGAATTAATCCTCTATACTCAGCCTAAAGTATACTTAATTCATAAATGTAAATTGATTCCACTGAAGAATCTATGCTGACTTACCCATTTATCCCAACGTGAGTCAGAGCTTGTATTTTAGACTTTATATAATATCGGTATTTAAGATACCGAATATCCATTAATTGATTAAGCTTATTAATACAATCGATATCTTGTCCTTGAGTAGTATCACTCGACTTTATTAACACGCATAAACTTAATCATCCTGCATAGTTTAGCGTGATAAACATTTCAAGTGTCCTCTAGGGGATATTGCATCAACTCTTTAACTGAATACAAATGTATGATACAGATAACTAGCCTAAATTACAAATAGTAACCATCACCTAAGATATAGAGACCATTGAGTCAGAATGACCCTTACTTATAGTAAATCAAAGTGATAGCTAGCTATATGCAGTTAGCTGAAATCTTATCAAACTTATTGAGACATGGGTTCTTCACATAGGGCAATTAGATTTACACGTCTCACTACAATACATCAATGCATTACATGCACCAACATAAACAAATAACCAAGACAAGTTACTTTTTATCTACGATGCAGCTTAGATCGACAACTTGTCCTAAAATTGTCTCAGCTGTGATAACTGTTTATATATTCTACAATAATGACTGACGTCGTGGATCCGAATGCCACCAAGATACATAAGCACCAACCAGAAGATGGAATAGAACATGTAGTTCCACCAAATTAAAAAATGAGGGTGAGAGTCCTCATATGGGCCCGACCAACCATGGTGAATATGGGATAGTTTGTGTCACCCATCAAGTGGTTCAGTCTGATAAGAACACAACCACCAAAGAGGTATGTTACCCAGCTGCTATTTGTCTCCTTGTTGGGCGTACGGTGCTGGATACTTTTACCTTTGATGCTCTGAATGATGAGAAAAATAACATCATTGGTTGCCATAATCTGACAAAGAAGAAGCCACTTGATAAGCATGTAAAAGAAGAGGGAAGGGGACCTCACAACCGCCCTCGTTATATACACTACTATAAAATTGGCTTCTATCAACATATTTTTTGTACTGATATTATTCTATTTTACTCAATTTCATACAATAAAATTCAAATTTACCCAATTCTTATATTTACTACACAAAATACCCAATTTTACCTACACTATCCCTAACTTTATGACAAAGTCAAAAAGTCGAGCGGGATTTGATAGGTAGAGCGGGATTTTCCGAGCGGGATGGAGCGGGAAGTGAGCGGGATTTGAGTTGGACATGAGCGGGATTTGAGTGCGTGAGCGGGATTTGAGTTGTGCGTGAGCGGGATTTAAGTGCGTGAACGGGATTTGAGCTGGGCTTGAGCGGGATTTGAGCGCGTGAGCGGGATTTGAGCGGGACGCGAGCTGGATTCCGTGTTCTATTTCAGATATCCGATTTCAATCATTAACGCAGTCTGACAAGTAGGGGTTTTAAAGTAAAATTGGGTATTTTGTATAGCAAATATAAGGATTGGGTAAATTTGAGTTTTGTAATATCGATTTGGGTATTTAAGAAATTACCCCTTTTTTGTAATACTTTTAAAAATATGTATTTATATTTATACTATTGTAATACTTCAATTTTTTGCAACAAAATAATATAACTACATATTTACCAACATTTTTATCCAGTGTTGTTAAATTTAATTTTAAGTATATATATTTTGCTACATTTTTATTTCTATATCTACAAATATACTTTAGCAACACTTAATCATTGTAAATAAATAGAATAATTAACTTAATAGTATATTTATTATTTTCAGTTCTGTCCACTAAAATATTTTAGCATACTTAATTAGTATTTTATTCTAACCTATTTTTTCCTTCTCAAAGAATTTGTCTCCTCTCGCAACTCGCACGCTATCTCTCTTCATCCTTTCAGTATTTTCGTTTCTCGTCCCAACTGGAGATTTATAACTTATAAGTAGGGCTAAATCAATTTGAACTACTTGTTGGTTTGTTTGGAGATAAATCCCAACTCTGACGAGAAGAAGAGAGAAGTCCGTCAGACTTTTCTCCTCTAGTTCATCTAGTTTGCTGCTCTCCAGGTTTTTAATGTCATCAAGTATCTAACCATCAAGTGTCCAGAGAAAAAATAATCTACTCGTATTGCAGCACATAATGATTTAAGTTTAAAGATATCTTACTTAATCGCCAAACAATGATTTCATACACTCATTGTTTCAGTACATATATGTGTTTTTTTCTTTTTGTTTATCAATTCTTTTATGAATAAGAACCTCAATGTTATGAATTCAAGTTTCTTATATACTATTTTCATTTAGGTTGGAGTTCCTGGTGTTCTTAAAAGTTTTGATGATCAATCCCGAGTTGTGGCAGTATTTTATGTAAGATCTATAGATCCTTTTGAATTTGTTGGTATGAAAACTTGGGGAGAAGGTTAAAGTGAAGTCCATGTGAACATCTCAGTCAAGAAAGGTGAGAGACTTACAAAATCTTATAATAACTTCAAGACAGTTGGAGATGTCCTTGAATTTATTTTCTTAAGACGAGGAACCTACAACCACTATCTTTGGTGCGCATATGGTACTCACAAATAGTGGTTTCCGTAAGTTTTGAACTCATGACATTCGATTGAGATGTTCGATTATCAATTGCTTGGCCAAATTTCTTGGTATGAATTGTTAACTCTTAACTTATAATATTAGCTTTACTGTATAAACAAGTTGTTAATTAGTGTAGATTGCTCGTGATGATATTGACGTTTGAAAGGATTGGAGATCCTTGGCAACAACTATAGCTTTTATGAGTTCAAGTTCTAATAAAGATTGTACATCATTAAGAGCGACTATAATAATTTTGAATTGATAGTTTATAAATATGTTGCATGGAGATGTTTTAAGAAAGATTAGACTTATTATCTATATAATAATTTGTAGATTCATTATATGTGGTGTTCTTATGTTGTTTTCCTTTTATTATTACGAGTTTACCTCTGATCAAACTCATAGAATGGAGAATACATAACATTAACAAGTCTAGGTATTAATTGGAAATGCTGAAATGCATATAGAACTGTTGTTAAAGCCTAATACATAGTAGTATGCTTAAAAAAGTGCGACCAAACATCAATTTGACAACACTTGTTTTTAAAAAAATTGTGTATTACAATTCATGTAATAGTACATATATATATAAGTGTGGCAAATGAGACTTATAATAACAAGTGAAAGTATTGTCAAAGGACTACTATGACTTGTAAGTAAATAATATTTTATGTAATATATACATATATTAAATTTAATTGTATGCCGCTGCTTCAATTCCCTTATTGCAACACTTCTTATTGTTGTCTAACTAAAATATATGTCAATACTTGAAAATGTTGCTGTAATTTCTCACAACACTCACCTATGCAACACTTTTGCATTTTGTTGATAATCAAAAACTGTTGCCAAAAATAAATTTTGTTGTAGTGGCATGATTATTGTTATAAAGAACATATGTAGATTGCATGATCCTGGTTCTTCCTCAGTTCTTCCTTCAAGTATGTCATGAAAATAAATAAACTCGTATTAAACCCATATACATTAAAGCATATAATTGAAAAGGAGATGAAGAAGAGCATATAACAATTTTAACCCCAAAGAATTCTATTAAGCCTATGCATATAAGAATCAGAATCTCCAACCGAAGAAAAGGGATTATTCAAAACAAAGCTTGAAAAGAACATAAACAACAATGCCTTATATGGCCAAGTTCTGTCATGATCCGTCAACTGAATCATCGGTGATGGTCCTGAAACAAGATGTTTGGGGTACACATGGTCACAAATACTTGCGCGAGCACAGATAACGAATAGTTAATGTCTAGCTTATAGACACCTGACAGAATGTTAGTAACTAAAAGGTTACTAATTCACAGATATGCGGTATGTGTAGGCCCATACTCGTTTTTTAAAACCTTTTTATCGTCACAGAAAATGTGCGTCGTCTTCTTCTTCTTCTTCAACTCAAGCACTCTAAACACAATAGCTACTAAATTCACTGGGGTTGGGGTTTGTTCTCCAACCAGAGAGGTCCTTATAAAGATTAGGCGCAAACTTGTAAGGTTGGACTTTCTCGATCTAAGCTTTATATATTACTTGGTTGCTTAGAGTGGACTGGGAATTACAAAGGCTTCAAGAACCAAAAACTCAACTAAAAACTAGGGTTTTTGGAGAGAGTACGCTTTGAACACTTGTAGCTTTTTTAGAGAGATGATAACGTTAATTCCCGTAACCTTGTTAGGAGCAAGGCTTTCAGTATTTATAGACACTACATTATAGACCCGTTGGAGAGAGATCTACAAAGTAGGTGGCTATGGTTGAAACAAGAGTCTTCAAGAATGCTCGAGTTAAAGTTTCTATCGCCGTCTTCCGTCAATAGTGCCAAACTAAGAGGTTGTCCTCAGTACAGTCCCTTTATGTGTTGTCTTAATCTCATTGGTCCAGATAGATTTGGTTAGCTTGACTCCACATCAACTTGAGGATAATACCTCGTACTATGGTTGAGCTGACACTTCAAATCGTCAATGAAGACAATCAGTAAACTGATAGACTAACTTAGAATAATTCAGTTATCGAAGGAAATCTCCAAGTTGATAATCATATAAACACAGGTGGCGATACTGTCTGGATGTGTTTACTGATGACTGATGTCGTTCACCCTTTTCGTCAAGATCAATTTTCTGTCAGGAGAGCGGCGAGGACTATACTAAGAAATATTAAAAAATAATGTGACTTCCTAACATTTAAGTCGCTTAATCTTGACATCTATACAATTGACCTTAGTTCATCACCGTGTTAGGGTTTTGAGATCTTAATCAAAATTTTATCATTAGAATTATATTCCAAAAATCGCACTGCACGCATAATTACAGAACAAAAATCTACTGTAGACTAAAGAAGCAAATTATAATAACCTGCAACAAGATCACTCATTACTACGAACATAATAGTTGGAAATAAGAAACTTCTAAACCATAATATTGTTTTGATATGGAGTACATAGTTATATTAGACTTTATGTTTCTAAAATGGTTGCACAAAAATCCAAACTTTATAGCTTAGAGCCAAGTATGTTGGAGAGTTAAAGATCTGCTATCTTGTTAGCTTCATAAAATTTCACGGTACAATAATGACTATATATTGATACACATGAAAAAATCCTATCAAATCAAAATCAACATTTGTTCACATTGTTGTGTCAAACTTATGTTGGATTTGTTCATATAGTCCTAAGTCCTCTCAGCAACAAGTTTTTTTTTATCTTGTCCTATATAAATTATCATTTTTAATGATTTGATCATCCGCAAATTCCAAATAGGTACATTTTTTTTTTAACTCTAGAGGATTTAACCCCTTACAATACACGGATATAGCTAACACCGCGAGTTAGTGGTGCAATAGTAACTTAGCTTGGAGATGAAACTCAACACAAGTGAGAAAATTAAAGGGCCTCGTTAAAACCTTTCCAAATGAAATAACCCCAAGGGAAAAAAGAATAAGGAAGGAAAAAAAGTACCCTTAAGCTAGGGAGGACAGTAGCTATGCACATGGTAAGAGGTCTAGTTCTGTCTGTAAGGAAGCATGAGCCATAGATTTTGCTTTTGACAAAGGGTATATTCTCAACACTATGGCGTTTCAAGCTTGCCAAATGTGGTAAACAGCTGCCACAAGGGCCAGATGTTTCGCATGTTGAACAGCTGAGCCCAATCTTTCACATTGGATCCATTTGATGACACTCGCCCACTGATGTAAGTTGATGTCAGAGGCCAATCCACGCTTTGATGTTGCTCCATAAACGGTCTGAAACACTACAATTGAATAATGTGTGGGTGTTAGACTCATGTGTAGTTACACATAATGGGCACCCTCTATCAATCTCATGAAAGAGACCTATCTGGGGAGAAGGTGTCCCCGCGTGGCCATCCAAGCTGTGAACGAGTGGTTAGGAGTGTTGGGTTTGTATACTGAAAGCAGTCTGCGTATTTACTTGTATACAATGTTTCATATTACCACTAGTATTATTATTCTCCTATCTGATTATTATAATTGCATAAATTAGTTCATTATATCACAAAAGTTAGATCATGTAGTGTGTAGTAGATTACAAAAGACTGTAGTGATTGATTGAATTAGTGAGATATAAACAATTATCACAACTGAGACAACTTTAGGACAAGTTGTCGGTTTATGCTATCGTAAATTTCCACTGTTGCGAAAGGTCCCATTGTCGTAAAAAGACGCTCATAGACAACGGTTTTTAACCATTGTCTTACCTACTTTTTCAACTACTGTGGAAAGTCGTGTTGTCGTAGGAGACGCTTATAGACAACGGTTAATAATTGTTGTCGTAAGTGCCTTCTAAAACGGTTGTTGCATCGTAGACAACGGTTAATAACTCTTGTTGTAAATATTTTCCACAACGATTTCAAGCAAAAGACGAGCAGATACATTAAATAGGTATAGCATAATCCCAGTAATTAATAATTAAAAGTTAAACTATAATTTTGTTTAATTACATTAACTTATCTTATTAATAATTTTAACTATATTTGGTGGTGGGTCTTTCGAGGCCTGCCGGTCAAATATTTAAGCAATCTCACCCAGTTATTTGAACACTTAATCATCCTGGCCTCCACTAAAATTCGATGTGGGAGAGAAACAGTCCTTTACATCTTACTAACACTAATACAACTATCAAACGAGATATGAATTCGACCGAATTGAAATGATATACCTACCTTCTGAAAATAAATACTACTAATTACATATATTATGTATATAAAACTACCAACTTTAAATATATTAGTAAATTCTCACATTTAATTTAGGTTAAACTCAAATAATACATTTTAATTAGGGCAAAAACTTATGTGCACCATGTTGCACATGCAACATGATCCAATTACCCAATTATGACCCGCTTTGACCCGTATTTGACCCGTTGACTCACTTTGACCATTGTTGACCCGCTGATATCAGCATGACGTCATTAATTATTATTATTATTTTTTACGTTTTTTTAAAAAAAAAAATTGAAAATTTTTTCCATTTTTTTCCTCTTTATTTTAGGGACGGACGTGTCACTCTTTGCATACGGAAGTGTCAATCGTAACAAATAAAAGTGTCAATCGCAACAAACAATTTTTTTTAAATTTAAATTTTTTTTTCATTTTTAAACGTTTTTTTCCATTTATTTTAAGGACGGGCGTGTCACTCTTTGCATACGAAAGTATCAATTGTAACAAACAAAAGTGTCAATCGTAACAAACAAAATTTTTTTTTTCGATTTTTTTTTATAAGTAAGGCGTATCATTTGTAATGAATAAATGTGTCATTCGTTTTTTATCCAAAGTGTCAATCATAACAAAGAAAAATATCATTTGTATTTGAATAAAGTATCATTTATTGACTATCAATTATTTTTGAAAAAAATACAATTTGTTTCAAAAAAAGTGTCATTTGTTTATGAAAAAAATATCAATTGTCTATGTTGTTTGTGTCAATCATGACAAAATAACGATTGTATGTGTCAATGATGAGCAGAGTGTCAATTGTCTCTACTGTGCGTGTCAATCATGATAAAAGAATGTGTCAATGATGAACAAAGTGTCTGTTTAAACCGGAATTTATAGTAGAGAGCAGAGTGTCAATTGTATGTGCTATTCGTGTCAATCATGACAAAAGAATGTGTCAATGATGACCGGAGTGCTTTTTAAACCATAATTCACAGTAGAGAGCATAATGTTAATTGTCTCTACTGTGTGTGTCAAACATAATAAAAGAATGTGTCAATAATTAGCAGAGTGTTTGTTTAAGACATAATTCACAGTAGAGAGCAGAGTGTCAGTTGTCTCTGATGTGCGTGTCAATCACGATAAAAGAACGTGTCAATCATGATAAAAGAACGTGTCACAATAAAATCTTAACAAACTCATAAGCGAATGAGCAAAGATACATTTCTAGACGAAAATGCACACAAATTAACATTCAGAAACCATATGGAGCACCAAAATTGTTCAATAATCAAACCAAAAGCAAATCATGTTTCAATTCATCAAAAGAATTCTCAACTGACACAAAAATCAAAAGAAAAAAAAAATCGAACTAAATATACTCTCTATCCGAGGAAAATAGACCCATATTTATAGGGACCAAAAACCAAACATACGAGATCCATTTTGCAATTCAAACAAGTGCTACACAGTTTAGGCCATATGCTATATTATTTGCATTTTATTACTCAGCAACAACAAAAATGATGCGTATATTTATCAACTTCTTCCTTTGACAATACAAAAACCAACAGAATTGAGAAGAAAGAATAAAGTTCCATATCATTTTGTCTCCAGAAACTCAGTTGTTTTCAACAAACAAATTTACAACCAAATGAAGAACACGAAATACTAGCTCTCTGAAACTGAAAAAAGGCAAAGCTCAAGCAGAAAGGAAGATATTCAAATGAACTTGATTACCTGAATCAATATTGGACATCATGATCCGACAGGTGAATAATTCTGGTATCCGGTTAGAATTATCCAAACATCATCGTAGCACGTTCTCATGTCTTTCATATCCTGCAAAAAATGCATCCACCAACAAACTTCGTCACAATGCAAAATTTAGAGAATATCGGGCAAATTACTTGAAAATAACAAAAACCTGACCATTAAAAAAATAATTTATGCAGAAGAAACCTCGATTTCATGATGTTTACATATTCAATTAAGACGAACTAGTACTAAAATGTAAAAACCAACACGCATTGAAAACAGAATCGAATTCACTAAATATATCCACCTTTGCTGCTTGCGCTAATCCATTGATAGGCAGCGAGAAGTGATGCTCCAATTTTCCCTTGGCGTCGCCCTTCTTTAGCCCGAAACTCCTCATCTTTGTCAACGACGATTTCATCTCTGATATCTCAACTCAAAATCCCCGTCCTACCAAATACCGAGAGAAATCTTCTGATGGATAACAATTGACTTCAAAAATCGGATGCAAAAGAAGTGTATTTATTTTGCGAAACCAAGCAAAGATCAAAGAGCAGTTGGAAGAAAGAAAAGAGAGGGGGTGGGAGGCGGAGGCGGAGAGATCGGAGGCGGAGTGACGACAATAAAATTGGAGAGATCGGAGAGATCGGAGGCGGAGGCGGAGAGATCGGGAGGACTGTGGAGAGAGAGAGAGGGGGGAGAGTGAGAAAGAGAGAGAGAGAGGGGAGTGGAGAGAGAGAGAGGGGTGAGATGCAGAGAGAAAGAGAAAGAGAGGAGAGAGAGAAAGTGGTAGTGGGGAGGGGAGGAGACGGAAGAAAGATTTTTTTTTTTTAATAAAGTGGAAAATCGGGTCAAATCCGGTCAAACCGGGTCAAAATTAAAAATTGGATGCAACATGATCCACACTAGTCCTTCTCTTTAATTAGATACCACTGTTTAGACTCCCATGATATCATATCCTAAAATAGATATGATGTCCGCGTGAGAATAGTCTCAAATAAATATTTTAGCTAATAAAATTGTGTTATTTCAAAAGTGACTTATTTTATTTAATTTACGTTGCACCTTCCAAATCCTACGAAATTGTAACAATTATCTACATACAAAGATGAGAATTAATTTTACATATTAGGCCTTATTTGAATGATGATAGAAAATAAAATTTAACATTAGTGCATCTGACATTATTTATAGTGATGTTCCGTGAGATTTCGGCTGCTCAAGTAAAACTCATGTAGTTTGTTGTTCCTAGTTTGTCATTTATTTTCTTCATCACATAAAAATGTGGTGTGATTTTTTAACGTGTCATATTTTATAGAAGGATGGATCTTATATACAAGGGCGGATCTAGGATTTCGAGTTGGGGGGCGAGAATTTGCAAGGGTACGAAAGGTGTTGTACGGGGGTTCGAGGGCGGAGCCCCCGGGAATTTTTTTTAGGGGAGTTTGTTTCTATTTATGTCTAACTATACTTACTATTTAGCGATATTTATGGATATTATGTTACTCATCTAACTATCCCTTGAAATTTATTACATCTTATTTTGATATGTCTACATGTGATCGGAGAGATTCAAGAATTTATTCAATTGAGCAATAAGTATTGAAAAAAAAAAAACACAAACATAAAATATCAATTGTATAAAGTTATACCATATGTTAAAATATATAGATATCCGAACTCCAAGTTTTAAACCTCCACTAAAGTTGGTGTACTTAATATATAATTTTTAATATTTTTCATATCTAGTTGTCACATTCACACTAATTTTAGTTTTAACTTAAGGGTAGAATGACAAATTCTAAAATTTCGGGGGGGGGGGGCAAACTCGAAAATCAAAATGGAATATATATGTAAATTATAAAAAAATAGAGAGCTAATCGTAGTAATACACAAAAGTTCGGGGGGGCGGTCGCACCCACCCGCCCCCCTTTGTACCCGCCCCTGCTTACATATGATTGAGGTTAAAATCCTCCTAAAATAGTTGAAAATTGAGGTTTGTCAAACCGTTGTCTATGAGCGCATTATTCACTACGACAAAGAATAAATGACAACGGTTAATGAAATAGTTGTCTATGAGCCTATATTTTTCACTACGACAACAAATAAATGACAACGGTTAATGAAACCGTTGTGTAGAGCGCATTCTTCACCACGACAATAGATAAAAGACAATAGTTAATGAAACCGTTGTCTATGAGCGCATCTTTTTTACTACGACAACGATAAATGACAATGATTAACGAAATCGTTGTCTATGAGTGCATTTTTCACTACGACAATACATAAACGACAACAGTTTACGAAACCGTTGTCTATGAGCGCATTTTTTCACTACGACAACGGATTAATGACAACGGCAAACTAAAACCGTTGTCTATGAGTGCATTTTTTCAATAATAGACAACGATTTTATCTACGACAACGATTTTCATGCTACGATAACAGCTTTTCGTCAAAAACGTTCTCTATTAACCGTTGTCTATATGAGCATTTTTCTTGTAGTGATAAGAAGTGAATTGTCTTGTTCACTTGTCTATGTTGATACATTTGATGTATTGATGGACCACGATGAGACGTGTTCTTCTATTTGACTTGTGTGAAGAACCAATGTCTCGGTGACTCAGCTGATCTTAAGCTTGATTAGATTTCAGATGAGTGCATGCGACTAGCTATCACTTTGATTTACTATGGGTGAGGGTCATCGTAACTGTATATCTCTGTATCTTGGATAAGAGCTATTGCGTGTAGCTCAGGTTGGTTATCTACATCATGCGTCCGTACCCTTGTACCTTGTTGAAGGGATGATGATATCCCCAGGAACTCGACAAGTTTATCATACTAAACCCTGCAGTTTGATTAAGTTTAGGTGTGATAATAATGTCGAGTGGTACATCTCAAGGATAAGATATTAATTGTATTAAGTAGTCAGTAAATTTAATTAATTAATGGATATACAATATCTTAAATACGGGGATTAACTGAAGTTAAAAATACAATTCATGACTCAACTATTGAGATAAAGGGGGTAAGTCAGGATAGTTTCTTCAGTGAAATGAATCTATGTTTGTGAATTAATAATACTCTAGGCTGAGTATGGAAAATTAATTCACTTGAGGCCCGACTTTATTTGTTGTATTAGGTCCCTAGTCTGGTCCAAACATATGCTAAGTTGTATGCGACATTCTCTCTCCAAATCACTAAGCTATTTAATTACATGGAATTGATTGAGCATTTAGTTAACCAAGTTAATTGGTAGTTATTTAGTGGTCATTTTACTATTTTGTATGGGTTTGGAGTCAAATTACCATTAGGGTTTGGAGTCAAATGCCCATTAGGGTTTTGACCAGCCCTATAAATAGGGAACAAAGCGTCACTTCTCATACAATTTGTGAGCCGTAAAAGTGTGAGACCAATGGAAAGTCGAGAGCCTTCTAGCATTTCCGTCCGAGTTGAAAGCTCGGGCAATGGAAACAATCCAAAAGTCCTTTTCGGGAGTCAAGAAGATCGTATACTAGGTTGATCCCGCGGTATGATTTCCTACAAGGAAGAATGAAGCTTTTCCAAATAATACGATGTCAAAATCAATCGAGAGAACCCTTACTCCGAAACCACTCATAGGCATCTATCGTGCCTTTGGTCACATGCCACTCACGAAGTTACAAGGTAAGAACGTCTGTTGAATTATTGAAGCCCGTGAGGGTGCGATCGCATATATGAAGAAGATTTTTGATGAGGGATGAATGACCAGTACGGGAGACCAACCCCAAAAAGAATTTCTTCGAAGATATTCTCCATGGACCTGTTGTATCCAAAGCGAGTCCCTTTTTTTATGGATGTTCTAGAGGGTCTTGGATAAAAGTGCAAGATTTCAAGTGCTAAAGTTATGGAGAGCAATACCGTCTTCGTCTTTGGGTAAGCAAGACCCTTCCATGCCACCTGTGTTTATTTAGAACCCCAAAGGAATCTACAAGCAATGACGTTAGTCTGATGAATAACCTTAGCCGGTAGCGAGAAGATCCTATAACCAATACCACTCCATTCCTTGGAGCACTAAGTGTATACTTACAACCCTCCCCTGCATATGGTAGGGTGTGGTTTGAGCATTTCTTAGTAAGTGTCGTTGTGCGGTTGATCAGTGGAGTGTAGTGCATGGTTTTTAGCCTCCAGTAGCAAGAGGAATTCCAAGATAATTAATAGGCAGTTCTCCCCTAGGGTAGCTAAAGAGGTCTTGAATGCGTTGTAGCTTCACATTATCCATGCTCATTGCAAAGAGACTAGATTTGACATTCCACACACACCTGCAAAGTCAGAAAGTGTGCAAGGATTTTCATAATAAGATAGTCCCCCTTACCAAACAACATAAGATCATTCGCAAATGCTAGATGAGTAATATGGAGTCTTGAGCATTTGGGATGAAAATTGTAGTTTGGATCCATGGTATGTCGGGATAACTGTAATAGTCCGTAAATTTTATATATTACGAAATCAGTATGTAAGCCTTAAGAGCAAGTCTAGTATCGCATTATGTCTTAGAATATTAGTATGCCTGTATAGTGTATGTGTGGAATTATACATTTGTTGGTCCCGAGTCAAACGTTCAGGTGTAGAGGAGAGGGGGGGGGTGAATACACCTGAAAACCTTTTTCTCAAACTAGAACGCGAACAGTCCGATTATCGGAGATTGCCTACTGAATGGATTCAATAGACCAGACAAGTTGTTCTTGATCGCGTGGACAGAGTGACTGAAGATGTTGAGCTCTTCTAGCTGACTGATGTCAGAATTCAGACGCGTTCAACAGTGTTCAGTAGCGTGCGGAAAGTGTAGGCCCAATTTAGTTTGGTTGAAAACGTTTGTTTATAAAAACTGTTTCAGTAGATTAGTGCAGTCAGTTAAGTTTGTTACTGAAACTCAGTTGAATGATTTTGTAAATGGTGTTTCAGTATGAACAGTTAAATCAATGCAACAATTATAAACACAGATACTTTTAAAGTGATTCAGATACGCAAGATCCTACGTCCACTGTCTTGAACAAGGCATGAGGCTATTTTATTATACTGAGTTAGTCTCAGTCGGTTTGTGCATTGGACAAACACAACCTTGTGATTATACTGAGCAAGTCTCAGTTTACAGGGTCAAACAGAATATGTTTGAATGTATCTCCAACTATGAAGGAGTTCTTAACACTAAGAACGGTTCAATAAATTGAACTCCTTCGGTCTAAGCTATAGATAATACAGTTGAGCTTAGGTTAGAGTGAAAGAGAACAAGAAGGGCTTCTAGAGCGAAGAGGAGTGAGGAATAATCTCTCTGGGTTCGTGTTCTTCACTTGGATGCTAGAGGCTTGAGTTCTATGTAAGCTTGTGTTCCCTTAGAGCATGTTTTATGCTTTTCACGCTAGGATTGAGCTCTGAAGTTCGTCGCGTATAGCTTGTGTTCTTGTTTGCTTGTTGCTCTGTTTGTATGTTGTTATTTTTTCAATTTGATTTTTCCTCTATTTATAGATGTGAGCTATGGATAGATCCGTTGGAGACGAACTGTCCATGTGTCACTCTATTGGTAGCTAACGGCTCTTTTGAATTTCCACAGAGTCCACTAACTTTTTTAGGAAAGCAGTTGACTTGCAGCTTTTAATAGATACTTTTCCAGCTGGCTGCTTGTCATTGATCGAGGTACAGAAAGTAGTTGAGACATGTTCAGACTTCAAGGCTTACTGAAGCTGACTTTCTCTGATGTAATACCTCGGACAACTCTACTGATTAATTCTCTGAAGTCCACTGTCAGTTAAAGTAACTCACCGACCGTAGCTGAGTCTGACCTACGGTTCAGTAGTATTCTCTTGTTGAGTTCAACTCTACTGAAGGTCAAGACTCTGAGTTCAGTAAATTGCTCCCGCTGAGTCCAGTTCTACTGACTCTTGAACACCTTTCAGTATGCTGTTCAACTCTACTAAGGGTCCAGACTCTGAGTTCAGTAAACTGCTCCTGCTGAGTCCAGTTCTACAGACTCCTGAACACCTTTCAGTATGTTGTTCCTGTCGAGTCCAGCACTACTGAATGTTCACTCCATGGCACTGCGGCAGATAGTCTACTGAAGGATAGCAGACAGAACTACTGAGCCGGGACCATGCTGAAGGAAAGTCTACTGAGTCCTGAAGAAACCCAAAGACAAAGGCGTTACAAATACAAATGAATGGTTCATCAATCATCATAGGGTTTTGGGATCGGCCAAATCACTAATCACTAAGCAATTGGTCTACTGCTGAATCATCTCCCAACAACATTAGTGTCGGCTTAGATAATCGCGGCGTGTTATTTGACTAAACTATATAAGCCGATAATAAATTCACACCAAGAGAAATTTTCTAGACAATAATATATTAAATTATGTTGCCATTAGAACATAGTTCCAATTTGTGACACTATAGGTACCATTATATGAGTAATTAAGTCACTACATGTCTTAATTAACACCTAAGCTACTTATATATATATATATATATATATATATATATATATATATATATATATATACACTAGAATTAGTGGAATGGTTCTCTTGACTTGCATACGTTACTCACCACGTGGAGGTAGTAACTACATCACATGATGGACCTTGCCTCCCACTAGAGAAACACCATGGAAGCCACGAGGTAAGCCTACACACACCATAGTAGTAGTGCATGATAGGACACTATTCATTTCCTTCATCAATCACTTACGTGGCTCACATGCATGGAGGGAGGATAGGCTAGGAGTTGGTCATCTTGGCCTTTATTCCTTTAAATACTTGTTACCATCTAGTTGACTCCACACCAAAGCTCAAACTCAGTTTACAAAAGCAAGATCTCCTCTACCTTGTGGCATCGGCTTTGGGAGGGAAGCAAGTCTTAGGAGTTCTTAGTAGCTAGTGTAATACATCAAGTAAGTATCTCTTTCACATTATGATATTGTACTCCTTTTCTTCATTTTTGCAACGAACGTGATGTTCTTGAGATAGGATAATGTCAATCTTGTTGTTGATGGGTTGAGATTTGGTTCGAATCGTGCATGCATGAAGGGATATGGGGTTGCATGTGGAAATCTTAGCATAAGAAGTAATCCTCTTGGTTTAACTTATCTATTATGTTTCTCACAACTCAAATGTCCTTAGAGATGCATTGCATGTTACATGCATTCGTAGGATAATCATGTAGGATTATGATAGATCTCACATAAGGTCCAATAAGGATAGCAAGATCTTGTTTAAAATCCTATTAGAGTAGAGAGAGATTCTAGGCAGAGCGTATTTTCGAGTTTTACGATTTCGCCGTTAGTTTCAAAGCCAATTACCAAATCTTCTGTTACTCGAAAAATTCCAGAAAAATTATCGAGGCAGACTTTAGGATGTCTTTAAGATCTATGAAAATTTTGGTGATTTTTGGACAATTCTTTATATTTTTAATGCATTTTCACTTCTATGCTGCCGAAAAACCACGCATTCGGGATATAACTTAGTAAAATATTTATATCTCACTCCAAAAAAAAATCTTGACTTGATTATTTTTCCTAAATACTCTACACACGTAAGGCTTTGTAAACATATTTATTTTGTATTTTTAAGCCATGCATGAAAAAGCAGTTTATTATAAACTTTCGGTAGTTAATCGGAGCTATGCATTCGGTAGAATGGATTTTGGTGGAAACTATTATGTATATTCTGAAGCCGTCTGTTGGGATAAGGATTTAGTAGATGAATTGATAGATTTGATAGATCCCAAAACTCTAGCTGAATATTGTACCTTCGTATCTGTAATAGCTTAGTCGAGTTCAGTTATTAGAACTCAGTATGCTAGAGTTCAGTAGCTGCAGGATTCAGTAGAAGACCTCACACTCAGCCGATGAACTCAGGATCGAAGAAGTCAGTTGGACAGCCATCACCAGCTGAATCTGCTCAGGAATTCGTGCCCATGCACTGAATGCTCAGAAGAACGTCAGTAGGAAAGTCACTTCAGTTGAAGGTCCAAGGATTCAGAGGAAGACAACCTTGATGTTTGACAAGTCTCAACTACCCATCTACCTCGACCAATAAGGAGCCGACAGTGACCTATTGCTCTGACAAAAGCTGCTCTCAGACTGAAAAAGAGGAGAATCTCTACAGTGCACCTACTCACCAACGTTGAAAATAAAGGAGCCGTTTTCCTTGTCGTTTCGACACGTGGCTAGACCTCCCTCCAACGAATCGATTCACCATCGACGACTATAAATAAGAGAAGTCGCCATGCAGAGACGACACCGGGAACCCAAGCTATCAACTCTTAACACTCTCAACGAAGAATCCAGTGAAGAACTAGTGTCCATTGAAGAACCCTTTTAGTTCATCACTTAGAGTTATACTTGTTCCCCTTCTCTTATCTAAGCAAGCTTCATTGTAATATCTTTAGCTTAGAAACCTCGAGGAAGTTCACATCCTTGTGAAATTGTTCTTATTTGTAAGAACTTCCTCTTAGTTAGTTTGAAAATTCTGTAAAAGTCACTACGACTATAAGTAGAGAATCTGTCCAGCGCACAGATCACTGAGAACTTGCTTTGTATAAGCTTCAAGTTTTGTGTCTGTCCAGTGAACAGACCAACTGAGACTTGCTCAGTATAAATATAACAAGTATCCTGCTTTGGTCAGGACAGTGGACGTAGGACCCAGTGTATCCGAACCACTTTAAAAATTGCTGTGTTGATTTACTGTTTTCCTTAACTGCTCATACTGCATTCAAAACTGTATTTCATAAAACTCAGGATAAAACCGGTGTTTTCTAACCGAGACGTTTGATAGGGCCTACACTTCCGCACACACTCTGATACTGAACGACTGTTCGACTGACTAAAGTCAGTAGAGCATAACTCAGTAGAAGTTTCTCTTGACCACGTGATCAAACGTTTATTTGGCTGCCTGAATCAGTCAGTAGCAAACTCAGCTAGAGCTGACTTCGCGTTTGACAACGAAATTTGTATTCAGGTGTATTCACACCCCCCCCCGACACATGAACCACGTCTCAGGACCAACACCGTCACTTATCCATCGAGAGCGAAATTTGATATGATATTTATATGTATGTCTCCTAACCGTGTGTTAAATCTTTTAGAATTTTTAGAGCACTCTTGGCCCCACAACTCGTAGCTAAACTATAGTAGGACATAAATTGTCCCTGTTAGTACAATGAGTACTATTTTGGTGATAACTCCTAGAAGACTTATTATTTTATTACTAAACCAATTCCAGTATAAACTAGACTCATTAAGGAAGATATATATAGAATATTAGAATTTATGGAGTGAAACCATGGTCTGTGAAATTCTTTCAAAATAGGCCTTATGCACAAGTTTAACAGATTATAGCTACGACATTGATCTAACCTAATGACTATTAGGTATCGTTATATAAGTCCTGAATTGTACGCTTGCTGCTAGTTCAAGTCGTTAAAACTTAGGATACTGTTGTTTTGAGATTTTGTATACTGGAAGCATTTTTTATGCTTGTATACAATGTGTTTTCATCCTTACCACTATTTTATTCTCCTATGTGATAAATATGTATATTTGCACATGTTATCCTTTATCTTGTATAAAAGTTAGATTTGTGTGGTGTGTCGGGTATCACAGAAGATAACACAAATTGGTTGAACTGACAAGATATAAACAGTTATCACAACTGAGACAACTTAAGGATAAGTTGTCGGTTTAAGCTGCAGTTTAGATAAGAAGTGGCTTGTCTTAGCTGTTTGTCTTTACTGGTACACTTAAGGTGGTGTATTGACGGATCACAGTGAGATGTGTTTTCCTAACTAACCTTAGTGGAGAACCAAGATCCTGGTGACTTAGCTAGTCTTAAGCTTGGTAAGACTTCGGCTGAGTGCATTTGGCTATCTATCCCTTTGACCTACTATGGTGAACGTCATCGCGACCGAATCTAAGTATCTTGGGTGTTAGTAGTTATTTGTGGCTCAGGCTGGTTGTCTGTATCTTGCAGCCGTATCTTAGTAAAATGGGTTGATAATATCCCCTGAGGAACTCGAAAGGATTAGCACACTAAACCCGATCGGTTGATTAAGTTCAGGTGTGTTAATAAGGTCGAGTGGTACTACTCAGGAATATAAGATGTTAATTAATTTAAGCTATCAGTAAGCTTAATTAATTAACGGATATTTCTATCTTAAATACGGAGATCGATTAAGTCTAAAATACAAGTCCTTGCTCAATTTGGGATAAAAGGGTAAGTCAGCACGGATTCTCTAGTGGAATGAATTTGTATTTATTAATTAATTTTGTTATGGGCTGAGCATGGATAATTAATAAATTTGAGGCCCAGCTTTATTTCTTGTATTGGATCCCCGATCTGGCCCAATTAATTGCCTAGTTATTTATTGTCTCTCAGAAATCATTATTAATAGATTAATGTATTTTTACATTATTTAATAATGTTATTTATCTGGAATTAATTGGCTGGGCCAATTAATTGATAAATGTTAGTAGCCCAGTAAATTAATTAATTTTATTATGGGCTGGTTATGTGGAAGCTCATTAGAAATATAATTAAATTAATGGGTTACAAATATATTAATATTATATTGGCTTTTGAAACCTATATATATTAGTATTCTGTTTAGAAATATATATACTCATTCATAAAATTCGAGACGCTATGCGTGAATGAGAGAGAGTTGATATTCTTAATTTTCTCCAGTTCTCTGACCACCCACAGGAAGAAAAAAGCCGGGACACAGATCAGAAGATCTGACACAGGAGCAACAATCAAAGCCGCGACAACATACGAAGGAGGAAGATATCGTTCCTAACCTCAATTATCCTGAAATTGGTATCAGAGCTTGGTTTTGGCTCTGATTGTTGCTGTTAGGTGTATGATTAGGGTTCAATTCCGTCATTATCGGGTTAATTTTCGTGTTTGGGGCGCCTTGCGAGCCACTGTTTTGACCCCGTTGTAACGTTTTTCTCGTGAGAAAAACCACGAGTAGTTGATAGGACCAATGTGTTACGTAATTGTACTGTGTTTAGGTCCTTGTTGCATGAAAATCGAGGCGCGATGCGCAGAAGGACGGAAAAGGGCGAAACCCCTAGAAACTGGCAGAACACGACCGCCGACTTGCGATGGTGCATGGGGGCACGTGTCAATGAATGTTTCCGATCCGTTCGGATAGTTATGTTTGTTGTTTTGTTAGCTTCATCTGGATAGGTCGCACGACCCATTTCGATTTCTGGTTTGTCCGGAATAGCATCGGAAAGGAGAAGTGGTCGTGATGTCCAAAAATCCCCAAATTGGCGAGAAAACCCTAGTTTTCTAGGGTTCCGCCGCATCTTGCGGCGGCGATTCCCGGCGAATCCGGGGTCCGATTTCCGATCGGTTTGAACCGATGGATTTCTCGTCACACAAGCTTCGTTTCGCTATGTCGTATGGGATCATTCGATCCCGGATGCAACCGGAATCGATGTCTGAAGTTGTTGCTCTAATTTTTGTTTTTTCGGCGAATTAATTTTAATTTAGGGAAATTGATGGACGATTTCAGCCGGAATCCTTTCATGGTGGCAGAAAATCGTCCAAGGATCGTTTCCCCTAAATCAATTGAGCGAATCACGGATCGGAAAGAGGGAAAATCGAGCGGCGAAGACGGCGGCAGAGAAGGCGGCGACGGGCTGCGTAATCCGGCCGCTGCAGCAGTTAATTCCGGTCAATCTTCGCAGCCCAGACGTCTGGACTACGTTGGGCGTTGCTGGAGATAACGAAGGTAGGCCGGAACGGCCGCGTCGGGGGCGGCAGCAGCACGCGTGCGGGAGGCGTGACGGCGGGCGGCTGCGCGCGTTCCCAGCAGCTTTCCGGCGCCGGCGATACCTGGTTCGCGTCGGCAGGGCTCCAGCGACGTCGGGCAGGCGTCGGCGGGCCACCAGCGGCGGCGGAAAGGCGGCGGCGACTTCTGCAGGTTGAAGACGATGCTGACGTGGCACGCCACGTCAGTCCTTTGCTGACCAGGCAGACACATGTCTGCCACATGTCTGACACGTGTCTGCTACGTGGCAGACCCCCTGATGACGTGGCGATGACAGTTTTCGATGCAGTTTTCAAATTCGAAGATTTTGAAGATCGAAGAGCTGTATTTTGATCGGGTTATGTAATAGTTAGGAATTACGTGTTTTAAAGCCCGATAACGACGTTTTAAATTTACTATTTGCGTATTTATTTTTTATTATGCTTTAGCATGCAATTATGTGATTAATTGCGCTTAGAAAAACATGTAAATGGGATTTGCGTCATATTAAAGCATGTTTTATTTTTCGCGAGCACGTTTCATTATGTGCGCTTAGAAATTGCATGCTTTAGAAATTATGTGGATATGCATGATTCGAAACAAACTTTTTGAATAAAAAGACTAAGCAACTTTAAATTAAATGTTTAATTAGATTCCATTAATTTGGATATTAAACACTTAATCGGACCTCCATTAATTGGACTCTACATGAAAGTAGTAAGATTATGTGAGTAAATATCCACCTGTGTGGCTTGCTTGCATTTTTGAGCTACCAGTTTTGTGAGATGAGTTTTCCAAAATAATATTTGATTATTATTGAGTAGTGGGAGCGAAGCCGTAAATGTCCACCTGCGTGGCTTGCGTGCCTAGTAAACACGAGTACTTCAGAAGATAATAATTAAATAGGATGGCTAATTAGATCAAATTGAATGCGGCATTGTTCGAGTAAGTATGTCAATTTCGAGAATTTGATTATATTTTGGTCAAATTAATGGTCAATGCTTAGATGTCACCGCAGTTACAATTCACTTCCCTCGAAGTCACTTCCCGCGTTTTAATAGTGACATGGTCCAGAATATCGAACTATTAATTCCATTCGTCTTAAGAACCTAGACGTGGATTGGAATTAAAGAGCTAGGTAAATAGCTTGGTTTAGGGTTACGCTAGTAAACATCCACCTGCGTGGCTTGCTAGTGGAATTCCTAGAGCCGTTCGAGCTTTTTAATATCATTGTTATTACAAAAGGTTACAATGATTATTGATTACGAATTATGTGCAAATATTTATTTTATACATGCTTTTAAATTACATTTTTCAGATATGTCTGTTCGAATATTTTATTTTTCGAGTTTCTAAACAGTCTCACCAACCAAACCCTAACGGGTTTAACAATTTTTAAATAATTTCATCGAGTGGAAGAGATATCTTACCTCTCCCAATAAAAGCTCTGCAAAGGTCCTATAATAACTTCTATTTTAGGACCGCTATGTCTAAGAACGAGTTTACTACGAGTATGTTACTCAAATCTTTGGTAGGGGTCAATGAGGTTATAGGAAAGGGTAAGAGTGCTCAAGTCTTGAATATCCCTAGTAGTTCAAGGAATCCTCCGAAAGGCGGAAACCAGAAAAAGAGCAGAAATGGAAGACATTTCAAGAAGAGCAGTGGGAGTTAGAAGACGGTCCTTACCGGCGATATGTGAATGTCAAAGGAGAAAGGAAGGTTCTTCAAGAGTGGTAAGAAAGGACACTGGAAGAGTTATAATCCAGATGTCAAGGCAAAACAGAAAGAGACGCGAGTCGCTCTTGTAACTGAAACTGTTCTAGTTTCCCTTCTACCCACGAATGGGTAGTGGATTCGGGGGCAACTGATCATGTTTGTTACACCTTGCAAGGTTTCTTGCGGAAAAGGCAATTGAGCAATGGCGAGGTGGTAGTCTCAATGGGCAATGGATCGAAAGTTCCTGCAATTGCCATTGGAGATTTACATCTATCTTTTGATAGTTCTATTTTAGTACTTAAAGATGTTTAATATGTGCTTGAGTTTAGGCGAAACATTATTTCTGTTTCAAAACTCTGCACCATGGATGGTTATAAATCAAGTTTTGATAGTGAAGTTTCTATCATGAAAGACGATGATTTTATCTGTGGTGGACCATTAAACGGATCTTTATATACTATTACTCGTAAACCACGTAGTTTTGTTAATATTGCTTCCTCATCATCAAATCCTAAGAAGAGGAAAGAGTCTTCTAAGGTAAACCAAACTTATCTGTGACACTTAAGACTAGGCCACATCAATCTTAACAGGACTCAAAGGTTGGTGGAATATGGATCATTGGAGTGTCTCCAAGTTGAACCATTTCCAACTTGCGAAATCTGTTTGGAAGGATAGATGATGACTAGGCCTTTCAAGACAAAGGGTTATAAAGCCACAGAAGTATTAAGTTTGATACATTCTGACTTGTGTGGGTCTATGTCTACACAAGCTTGTGGAGGGTATGAGTACTTCGTCACATTTACTGACGATTACTCGAGGTATGGATATGTTTACCTTCTTCGCCACAAGTTGGATTGCTTTGAAACCTTTAAGGAATTCAAGGCAGAAGTGGAGAAGAAGCTAGGTAAAGAAATCAAAACACTACGATATGATCGTGGTAGGGAATACCTATCCAACGAGTTCAAGGACTACTTGACAGAATGTGGGATTACATCCCAGCTGACAGCACCGGGCACGCCTCAGCAGAATGGTGTGTCAGAGAGAAGGAACCGAAGTTTCTTAGAGATGGTTCGGTCGATGATGAGTTATGCAACTTTGCCAGTTTCCTTGTTGGGGATATGCCCTAGAGACTGCAGCATACTTGCTGAACCGTGTGCATTCTAAGTCGGTACAAAAGATCCCTTTCGAGTTGTGGAGCGGGCACAAACCCAGTATGCACCACTTAAGGATTTGGGGTTATCCTGCTTATGTGCTAAATAGGCAGGCCGACACATTGGAATCACGTTCAGAAGTGATGTTGTTCATAGGGTATCCAAAGGAAACGAGGGGTGGATACTTTTATGATCCTAAAGAACAGAAGATCGTTGTTAGCCCTAACGCTCGGTTCTTAGAAGAGGATTACATTAGTAACCATAAATCTCGAGTCGACATCATCCCTGAGGAATTACAAGGTGGTCGAGTTCCACTTGAACAACCAGTTGTGCAAGATAGTACTCCACGAGTAACTGCACAATCTGTTAACACAACTCCTGACACTGTTCGACGTAGTGGGAGGGTGATATTTACACCTGATCGGTATATGTTCACTGGGTAGACGTTTGATCATCTCCCGGCAGATGAACAAGATACCGTGGATCCCTAGACTTACAATGAAGCAGTGGGAGATGTAGATGCAGATTCCTGGAGAATCACCATGGACTCAGAATTTAAGTCCATAACTGATATGGATGTATACGAGATCACTGAACTACTTGAGGGCTGTAAGGCTATTGGTAGTAAGTGGGCATACAAGAGAAAGAGAGAGCACCGAATGAAGAGATCATGGCGTTTAAGGCCAAGCTAGTGGCGAAGGGTTTTACCCAGAAAGAAGGTATCGATTACGAAGAGACCTTTTCGCTTGTAGCAATGATCAAGTCCATTCGGATTCTCCTTGTCATAGCAGTTCATATGAAACTAGAGATCTGGCAAATATATGTCAAAATCGAATTCCTAAACGGTTACCTTGAAAAAGGTAGGGACATCTACATGAAACAGCCAGATGGTTATGTGAAGGAGGGTGAGGAGCATCTAGTTTGGAAGCTTAAGAAGTATATTCATGGACTTAAGCAAGATTTCCGGTTATGGCACCAGCATTTTCGACGAGGTAGTCAAATCTTATGGATTTGTATCCTGTCCTAACGAGGTGTGTGTACAGTATTTGTGTTAACAAATCAGTGGTATTTCTTGCATTTTACGTAGATGACATCCTTCTCATTGGCAACAATGTTGAAGTGTTATCAGACGTAAAGACGTGGTTATCCGAGCAGTTTCAAATGAAGGACTTAGGTGAAGTTGCTTACATCCTTGGGATCAAGGTTATCCGAGATCGCCAGAAAAGGATATTAAGCTTGTCACAAGCGTCCTACATTGACACCGTTATTGCTCGTTTTAGCATGGAAAATGCCAAGAGAGGTTCAGTACCTTTCAGACATGACATTTTATCTATCTAAGAATCAGTGCCCTAAAACACCTGAAGAGATAGAAAGTATGAGGCTAGTACCATATGCTTCCGCTGTCGGTAGCCTCATGTATGCGATGCTTTGTACGAGAGAAGATATCTCATATGCTGTAGGCATGGTCTCAAGATATCAATCTAACCCTGGAAAGGAATACTAGACTGCGGTCAAGCATATTCTCAAGTACCTTAAAAGGACTAGAGATTATAGGCTTGTTTACCAGTCAGACAGTCTAGTGTCTTTGGGTTATACAGAATTGGATTTCCAGGCTGACAGAGACGAGAAGAAGTCTACCTCGGGTTATGTGTTTACCTTGGGAGGTGGAGCCATTTCATGGAGGAGTGCAAAGAATAAATGCATTGCGGACTCAACCATGGAAGCAGAGTATGTGGCTGCTTCAGAAGCTTCGAAAGAGGCAGTTTAGCTTAAGAATTTCCTCCTTGATCTTGATATTGTTCAAAATTTGCCTAAGACGATCACGATTTATTGTGATAATGCGGGTGCAGTGACAAATTCTAAGGAACCTAGATCTCACAAGGCATTTAAACACAGAGACAAGAAGTACCACATTATACGAGTATTCGTAAATCGAGGTGACATGGTGATTGACAAAATTGGAACTGAAGTCAACCTAGCTAATCCTTTCACGAAGAGCTTACCACTCCCGGCTTACGAGAAGCATGTTTGTGGCTTAGGGATGGTAGAGATGCCCCCCACTTCGGACTACATAAACTTTTGTATAAGTGGGAGAAGATGCAGTGATAGATAGGATAGATAGCTGAGATATAGCTGGGTACTAGTTTGTACCTAGTTAGCTGAGATATAGCTGAGTACTAGTTTGTACCTAGAACTGACCCATTGTATATTAAAAGTTTGCTTTAGTATAAGTGGGAGAATTTTTGGGATTTTGTATACTGGAAGCATTTTTTATGCTTGTATACAATGTGTTTTCGTCCTTACCACTATTTTATTCTCCTATCTGATAAATATGTATATTTGCACATGTTATCCTTTATCTTGTATAAAAGTTAGATTTGTGTGGTGTGTCGGGTATCACAGAAGACAACACAATTTGGTTGAACTGACAAGATATAAACAGTTATCACAACTGAGATAACTTAAGGATAAGTTGTCGGTTTAAGCTGCAGTTTAGATAAGAAGTGGATTGTCTTAGCTGCTTGTCTTTACTGGTACACTTAAGGTGATGTATTGACGGATAACAGTGAGATGTGTTTTCCTAACTGACCTTAGTGGAGAACCAAGATCTCGGTGACTTAGCTAGTCTTAAGCTTGGTAAGACTTCAGCTGAGTGCATTTGACTATCTATCACTTTGACCTACTATGGTGAACGTCATCGCGACCGGATCTACGTATCTTGGGTGTTAGTAGTTATTTGTGGCTCAGGCTGGTTGTTTGTATCTTGCAGCCGTATCCTAGTAAAATGAGTTGATAATATCCCCTGAGGAACTCAAAAGGATTAGCACACTAAACCCGACCGGTTGATTAAGTTTAGGTGTGTTAATAAGGTCGAGTGGTACTACTCAGGAATATATGATGTTAATTAATTTAAGCTATCAGTAAGTTTAATTAATTAACGGATATTTCTATCTTAAATACGGAGATCGATTAAGTCTAAAATACAAGCCCTTGCTCAATTTGGGATAAAGGGGTAAGTCAGCACGGATTCTCTAGTGGAATGAATCTGTGTTTATTAATTAATTTTGCTCTGGGCTGAGCATGGATAATTAATTAATTTGAGGTCCATCTTTATTTCTTGTATTGGATCCCTGATCTGGCCCAATTAGTTGTCTAGTTATTTATTGTCTCTCAGAAATCATTATTAATAGATTAATGTATTTTTATATTATTTAATAATATTATTTATCTGGAATTAATTGGCTGAGCCAATTAATTGATAAATATTAGTACCCCAGTAAATTAATTAATTATATTATGGGCTGGTTATGTGGAAGCCCATTAAAAATATAATTAAATTAATGGGTTACAAATATATTAATATTATATTGGCTTTTGAAGCCTATATATATTAGTATTCTATTTAGAAACATATATACTCATTCATAAAATTCGAGACGCTATGCGTGAATGAGAGAGATGATATTCTTAATTTTCTCCAGTTCTCTAACCACTCAGAGGGAGAAAAAGGCCGGGACACAGATCAGAAGATCTGACACAGGAGCAACAATCAAAGCCGCGACAACATACAAAGGAGGAAGGTATCGTTCCTAACCTCAATTATCCTTCATGTTGTAGAACCTATCGTGGAAGAGCAATAGTCTCGGTCTCGGGAATATGCCTAAATCAACTCAGTGAATTTCGAGGTGGGTAATATTTTCTCTAAAAATTATTTTTGAGTTAATGAGCTCTGTAAATTACGATTTATCTATGAAAGTTTTTGTGCATTTATACTCTTTAATGCTCCTGAGAGATCGATTGAGACCTTTGATTAATCTAAAACATTAATCAACGATTGTGTACACGTGGTCAGTTACCGGTGGATTGATCCCCACTGAGTGTTAACCAAGAATGGGACCCCCTGAGTTACGACTTTAGGGGCCAGGGTTCCCAAGTAAGTAAGTGGGATCCCCCGAGTTACGACTTTAGGGGCCAGGGTTCCCAATTGAATAAGTGAGACCCCCTGAATTTCGATTTTAGGGGCTAGGGTTCTCGCCGTAAGGAGTAATGGTTAAATGTGACATGAATGCGTGCACTGAAATGTTTTGTATGCTGGGAGTTGTTTATATTTCCAAAATCCTCCTAGTGATACGTATTAATTGGATAAATTGTCTTGTATTTTCAAAAATGTTTTCAGGTTGAGGAGCAATTGGCGACGGAAAGAGCTGAGGAGCGGGGGGGGTTGCCGTAGTCGTCTTACACTCTTAGACTTGTAAACGGATATTTATGTTTTTGTTATATTTCGACACTCAATATGCTTCTGTATCTGCTAAATGCATAAAAACAAATATAATATTTTTACATGTGATCCGCATTAAATGATGTGTTTTAAAATAAAAAAATATTCCAGTTTTCAAAAGATGGTATGAAACACATGTTATATAACATTCTTCCATGGCGACTCGACCTTTGTGATTCGTCGTGGAGGTCGGGGAGTTACAATAACATTCCGGAGATATTCCATACATAAGAGGAATAGGTTAGGGAGATAGTGTCACCTTATCTCAACCCCTGCCATTTCGTGCAATAGAGTATTGTGGAGAAAGTAAGCTGGAGATAAAGTTCTGAGCAATTAACCCACCACTCCTCGCTCCGCCCTAGGGTGACAGTACTTTTCCCGTGGATATGCCCATGTTGCTATTTAAACTATTCGATTTTTTGTTTATGCATGGAAAATCCAAAAGAAAAAAGATAAAATGTTCAGTAGAAGATAATAGTAATACCAGTGTTATTCTCGTCAAACTGAAATTGGCAGAGGACAATTATGGATCCAGAGGGGCACTCAATGGCGGCGCCCCCAACTCATGGCGAAACATGATCTTTTTATATTTAATTTCTTTTTATTCCGCCCCTGAATTCTACATTTTGCCCCCTTCTTTATTGAATTTCCAAATTTTACCCCTTCTCCCTTGTAATCGTAGATCGGTCCTTGAAAGAGGATTTGATGCAATACTATTTAGAAAACATAAGGGATCTGGTGCAATAACAATGTAGTTTCGTGCAATTTTCAATGAACAGAAGTTACCACTTTTCGTTTTACGAAATGTGAGGGTAAATGTAATTTCATCGACACGGTCAAAGTGTTAGAGAATTTAAAGCGAGATTCAACCAACATTAATGTTGGTGACACAGTCACAAGAGATTAGTTTTTCTTCCCTATATTTCCCAAATGGTTTGGGAAGTAAAATGGTATTTTCTCTATGTCCGTTTGTCCGTGCGATAAAATTTTCATTTTTGAGCACCATTTCAAAATAGCAACTTTGTCTGGCAGCACACGTTTCTCCTAATGATATAACAACTCCAATTTGAAAATTAACGAAATTCAAAATAAAACAAGTTTGAAATCCGACCCCCAATTTCCGCCGTTCGATTGTGGGTCACGTCGGAAACGGGGCAATATAGAATGGCGGCGAAGCAAATGGAAGAAGTGCAGAAGAAATTGGAGCTGTTGAGTTACCCGAGAGCTAATGCGCCGGCTCAGTCGCTCCTCTTCGCCGGCATGGAACGCTACGCCCTTCTCGAGTGGCTCTTCTTCAAGTGCGAAAACTTCGTCTTTTTGGATTTTACTTTGTGAAAATTGTATTTGATGGTGGATTATCGTTGTTTTTGCAGATTATTGGGTGATAAATCTCCTTTTTCGCAGCAGAATCTACAAGGTGATGCTGTGGATCGAGATGAAGAGACCTCCCGGATACAATGTAGTTATTGTTTTCTTAACCACTTTAACCTCTTTATTGCCTGTCTCATGTTCTCTTTAAGTTTTAAGACTTTCTCGATTGAATGAGTTCAGTATTTCTTTTTCGTTAATTGTTGAGATTCTCCTTCATTTTCGTTCCGGAGTAACTTGATGTAATTTTGGGGGATTGCGTTTATAGTGATTCCTTTGCATAATTGGATTTTTGGAGTATTTTTTATTAGTATTATGAATGAAACATGTGAATCAATTATTTATCTTTTCATATCTATTTCTTGTTTCTGGATTGCAGATTTGGCAGAGATTGCAAAATTCCTGGGTATTACCACTACTGTAGACACTGAAACCATCCAAGTGAGTCTGGATTATGTTATGCTGATTTTTTCAGTCTCTTTGTGCTCTTTTTGGCGAATATGCTGAATATGGTCCTGCTTAATCGTTTAATTGATGCTCTTTTGAGGCATGTGCCTGATCTTACCTGCTCAAGTCTACTGCCTATCCTTTTGTTTCCTCTTCCTCTTTATAATTCAATTTCTGAGGATAACATATAAAAAAGAACACTGAAACTCTCTATTAGTAGCAATATGATTATGAGGTTTGATGGGCCAAGTATTCCTCATATGCCTACCTCTTCCAGTCTTTAATATGCCTTTGCAAATGCTCATTGTTCGGCTGCAAGCCTACAACATCATTGTTTGACTTCCTTACAGTTCTTGATACAGAACCTTTAGTTTTCTCATTTTGGGCTTTTGGATGAAAGAAACATATGCAAATATTTACATGTAGTCTCTAGGAAACATTTTCCTTTTATGGTTACTCAGGAACTCAGCTATTTATTACCAAAACTTATTTTCTCTGGTCATTTTCTTCTAAAATTATAAATTTGTGATACTAAGCAAGCAAGTGTTATTTCTTTAACTTTTGCCTTTTCTTCAAGTGAAATTGATATAATTCTGCTGGCCTTGCAATGAAGGTTTCAATTGCTTCTGAATATTTCTAAGGATAAGCACATTCTACTTATGCATATTTCCTACTGGTAATGCATGGTGACTTTTTTATGCAGGGTCGAGGAAGTTATGAAGATCGCACCGAAATGCTGCATCTTATTGTAGATCTTGTGGAGGCAAGCATCTATGCTGATAATCCGGAGTGGAGGTGTGCATATGCAGTTTATTTGTTGTCCATATCAGCATTTTCCCATTTCTTTGTTGATCATTGATTATATTTATGTAGTTAATTTTATCTTCACTTTTCCAGTGTAGACGAGCAAGTAGCTAAAGATATTCAGCTAATTGATGCAATAGCTGAGAAACAAGCTCAAATATTTTCTGAAGAATGCAAGTTGTTTCCAGCAGATGTGCAGATACAATCAATATATCCACTGTAAGAAGTAGTTCTTTCTCTCGATTGTTGGCCTCTCTGAAAAGCAATAATCATTTTTAAATTTATTTTCAGATTCTCTTCGTTATTATGAAGACTATAGGAAGTAACACTGATTTGAATTTAGCTTTTAGTAACGTATGCCATTCTTTATACTAATCTACTTTTTATGCATTTTGATGTATGCAATACTGCCAGTCAGTTAGACTCTGTTAGAACAAAGTGTTACCCACAGAGAGATTTTTGTTATCAGATTTGGACTCTCATTGTTTTCCTTTTTTTTTCTATTACCTTAATTAAAGTTTACTTGTAGGCCAGATATATCTGATTTGGAGAAACAACTTTCGGATCAATCAAACAGACTGCTGAACCTTCAAGAGATGGTTGATGATCTAGCTTCTAAGGTTCTTATCTGACTTTTTACTCTAAATTTCTTATTGTGGCATTAGCGTCATTCTCTTCACTGCATCGATGTCATCAATGACTACTAATTCTCGTATTACCTTCTGTAGCATCCATATAATCCTGATGAAGATTACATGGATGTTGAAGCAAAATTACGGGCACATCTGGAATCTTTCCTTGAAACAGCAAGATCGTTCAACACCATTTACACCAAGGTTTGCTTATTATTTAATCTTCTCTGAGCTGCATTGTATGGCTTAAACTATTATGGCTGTTGCATCAAAATTTTGATTGCTAAAGAGACTTACATTCTTCCTAAACTTCACGACTTACAAAATGATCAGCATTTTAATTGGAAAACTCCTTTAAATGCACGAATTAGCAAAACTGATAATTGAAATTTGGTGTTGGCTGAATATTTGAATTATAGACATGCATCATTCTCCTCCAGGGAATTATGTAGTGATTCTGGAGCTTCAAATATTAACTTAAGAAGTTTAAGTTGATCCACTTTCTGTTGAATGCACTAAGCTGGGAAATCGAGCTATTTGGCATGGCTTGTGCTTGATCACTAAAAGCTCATTTCCCTTTTGATTTTCCAGCTTAAAGGATTCTTTCTATCCATGTATTTTTATATCTGTGCTTGATTGTTAATATTAGCTTATGCAGAACAATTATTCAAGATTAGTTTTTGAATGTGACATCAGGCTACTCAGGAACAATCATTCAAGATTAGTATCTCAAGTAATTATTATTAGTTCAATAAGTAATTTCCCTGTCTGCCTTTTGGCTCTACCATAGTGATGTAAACTCCTATGTTCTGTGGGTTATATCAAACTTGGAGCTATGTATTGTCTAAAGTTGAATACCATGAGATTTTTTTCATGTTAAAATCAACTATTTAATGGATCTAGTATGATCCATAAGTAAAATTTGGATGTAATTTAGTAGTTACAATGGTTGTGGGTCAACTTTGTATATGCATCAATTTACATGCACGATTATGTTTGTACATTCTCATTCTAACAACTCTGTCGTATACAGGAGATACGCCCCTGGACACATATGATGGAGGTTCCTCAACTTCATGGTTTCGGACCAGCCGCAAATAGATTGTTGGAGGCATATAAGATGCTTTTGAAGGTACTGTACCTCCACACTGCTTGATTTCTATCCCGTAAAACGGTAGTTTCTCTTAATCAACACGATGAAGAAAAATTCCAATTTTTAGTGCCACATGTTTTTAAATCATATTCTTGTTTATTGTGACAGTTTTTAGGAAACTTGAAGAATCTTCGGGATTCACATGCAGCAGTTGCAGTTGCATCTTCTGAAACAGTAGCCGGGGAGCCATCCTCAGTGATGAGAATAATTTCAGAGTGCGAAAATGCGCTGACGTTCTTGAACAGAGATCTTGGAGTGCTTTCTGCATCAATTGCTCGTGAGAAGGGTGAGGAGGCATCTTTGTAGTTACATTTGGAGTTTGTCAATGTGTGCATCTCATTCTTTAGTTATGATACAGCTATGAATGTAATATAAGTTTTGCAGTAAAATCTGTGCAAGCTGCATTCTTTTGCAGTAAAATCTGTGCAAGCTGCATTCTTTTGTATGAATTCTAAAAGCCTCTTGAAATCATCCAATCCACCCTTTTTATGTTCTACCTTGGACTTTTAGCTTTTTTCTATTTTCTTAATTCAATTTCGGTTGTTTGTGTTTGTGCTGTTGTGCAATTGTTAATTAGGATTTATAGATTCTTTTTGAGTATTTAATTTGTAAATAATTGAGTTTCTTTATGAGCTTTTAGTTTGTAAATAAACAAACTTTGAGTCGGTTCGGATCTTCTGACCCATTTCCGGTAGACCACTTGATGGCCCACCAATCACGCGGCGCCACGCGTGCATTGGTGGGCCCCCAAGCCAATAAATTAATATTAGAGTGTAAAAAATGTGACCCACCAATGCATGCGTGGCGCCGCGTGATTGGTGGACCACCAAGTGGTCCACCGAAAATGGGCCAGAAGATCCCCAGCGACTTTGAGTGGCCAGAAGATCATCTGGTTCAAAAATGGTGGCCCATTCGGTGGGCCACCAATCACGTCCCGCCACGCGTGCATTGGTGGCCCACTTTTTTAAAACTAAATTTTTTTTTATTGCTAACATGGCCCACCAATGCACGCGTGGCATGGCGTGATTGGTGGGTCACCGAATGGGACACCAATTTTGAGCCAGAAGATCCGGATTGCTTTGAGTGGATGTCTATTTTGTACACGATTTAAATGTTTGTGTAAATACATAATCTTTTTCTAATTTGTGTTTTTACACCAGTGACTATTTAATTATCAGTGATGTCATTTTGGCACGTGTATGAGTTTTAAGTAGTTAGTAAACGATGTTTTTTTAGTCTTGGTCAACTTGTGGATGTAGGATAATGTTAACTTCACATCAGACTCTATTTAGGGATAATTTTTATATGTGTATGAGTTTCAACAAATTGAAATATTGTGTATTTACACGAGTATTTTATAAATAATGTAGTAACTAAAATCTGCCAAAGCTCATATATTTACAAAATAATATTTTTTTTAGTTTATCTTAACTTGTACTTCCTCCGCCCCATTATTAATGTCTCAACTATTTTTTTCGGTTGTCCTATTATTTATGTTTTATACCAAATAAGGAAACAAATGAGTGGTCCACAGTCAATTTAAAGAAATGGACCTCACTACTTTATCCATTTACACCATACTTTATACATTTACACCCACTTTCTTAATTTTCGTGTTCAATTCCCATAGGACATAAATAATTGGATGGAGGAGTATATGTTTTAAATTTCAATCTTATAAAATGAGGAATTCTTAATTATAATTCGATTATATTATAATTAATTTTCTTAAAAATAACAAATCTTAAATTGGTGCATTGACAATCTTGATTCATATTCAGAATCATTTACTTATGAATTTGGAATTAGATTCAAATTTTGGAATCAGTCCTTAAGGATTTGCAATGAGCTTAATCGTTTTAACACATTTGTTTGGTTTTAGTCTTCAGGTTCAAAATAATTAATATATTTGATGTTTAATTTGCTAATTATTTTGGAATAAACAAGATGAACTTTTAATTTTACTATTAACCTATATAAAAAAAACTTGAGCGAACTTTTAATTTGCCAATTAGTAGGGGATTGAGACTTTTTATTTTTTATTTTTTTGGGATTTCTTCCAAAATTTTGATTCAATACCGTTAATCCAAATACTTTATATTCGCCCTGTCCCACTATTACTGTCATACTTTTTAAATCGGGTTGTCCCGCTATTCCTGTCTTTTTTCATAAAATAGCAAAAACTACTCTTAAACAAAAAATGAAGTGACCCCTCCTACTTAATACGCATCCCCATTTTATCATTCTCTTTCTCCAGAAATCTATCTCTCACACGATTTTCATTCCACTCTGTACTCGAAAAATTATGATTTTTTAACTTTTTTTTGGAAATTTAAGATTATTTATTAAAATACAATATAAAAAATAAACAAAAAAATAATCAACAATGCCCTCCAAAAGTTTTGATAAATTTTCATTTCTTCCACCAACCACTCATCGAAAATTATGCTCATTTCTTAATACAATTAAAACTTATAAAATACACACTTAAATAAAATTTTTTAATCTTCGTGCCGAAACCAAAATGAACAGTAATAGCTGGACGGAGGGAGTATAAATTAAACCCATTCTTGATTATGATACTCTCTTACTGAACTCATCAAAAAAAAAATTGGGATGAGATTTCATAAATGTATAACTATTAAGTTTATTGTGTTTAGGGATAAAATTACATTTCATAACACAACTTACAAGAGTATCAAGTAGTACATAACTAGAGCAAGTAAAATCCGAAATTTGTCATGACCTCCTTAAATATAGAATTTAATTTTACACAAATGAGTACAAGTCTCAACTTGATATTGTAAGTTCCCACTTTAATTAGAAGTTGTTTAAAATTTAAAAATCAAAAGTTGTGATCAAGGTTGCACGGACACGGACACGGGACACGGTACGACAAGGACACGGGACACGATATTTTTTGAAAAATTTAGGACACGACACGGGCGCTGATATAAAAAATATTAAATTATTAATATATATATAAATTTAAAAATGATCAAGTCAAGTTTTTCAATATCAAACTCATAGTTCAAAAGATCAACTCAAACGACATAGTCATAGTTCATAAGTAGATAATCATAACATAAAAATGTAAAATACTAAGATAAGTAGATAATCTAAATACATTAGTAAGGTAAGTAATATTTAATTATTTAATTATATATTTATTTACTTATTACTAATGTAAGGTAAGTAATATTTAATTACATATTTATTTAATTATTACTAATTATATATACGTGTCCCACTGTCCTTTTACTTATTTAATTATATATTTATTTACTTTTTACTAATTTCTAACTATATGGCCCATTCAACCGTGTCCACTACAAGATTAAATCAAAAAACGTGTCCGTTTCGTGTCGGACAAACAAACAAATCACCGCGTCCGGGAACGTGTCCGTTTTTTTTTTAATTTATGGACTCATTTTTGCCGTGTCGGACACGTGTCGGGCGCGTGTCCGGGCGTGTCCGTGTCCGACACATGTCCGATACAGTACGACGGGTTTTTTCGGAGTGTCCGTGCAACATAGGTTGTGATTATAGATGCAATAATTCGCCCAATTTAATTTAGTTAGTGGGCAATATATATTTTTCAAAAATAATTAATAGTATATAAAATTTATTAACATAAAACAGTAATTATTTTTAAGAAGAAACATAAAATGATTACTCAGATGCTTTTTAGTTGGAAAATAGCATTGTTGTGAATTTTGAAATAACTCGACCAGATTCCAACTCAGTGTAGCATGCTATATATGTTTCGGAAACTCAGATTCACGGCGTTCTTTGGTAAGAAATTCTGCAGAGCCCACTATTTGGTTCGTTTCTTAAGCGTTGAAACAAACGCTTTATTCCAATGGAATTCAAAGATCACCCGTTGTTTCAAGAAACGCGATGTGAAAAGTGCGCGCAAGTTGTTCGACGAATTGTCCCACAAGAATGTAGTCACATGGAACTGCATGATTTCGGGTTACATCAAGAACGGGATGATTCGCGAAGCTCGGGAACTCTTCGTTTCAATGCCCAATAAGAATGTAGTTTCATGGACTGCGATGTTGAGTGGGTACGCGAAGAACTGGAGGGTGGAGGAGGCGAGAGGTTTGTTCGATTTAGTGGAGGAAAAGAATGTGGCATGCTGGAATGCTATGATTTCGGGATATGTGAATTGCGGGATGATTGAGGAAGGTAGATCGCTCTTTGATGCCATGCCGACGAAGAATGATGTTTCTTGGGCAATGATGATCGAAGGATATTTTAGGTATGGAGTGGTGGAGGAAGCTGAGAGCTTGTTTAATGAAGCTTCTAATAAAAGTTTGTTGATTTGTAATGCTATGCTGGCAGGATACGGCGAAACAGGAGACACTCACAGGTGTTTTGCTTTCTTCATGAGAATGTCGAAACGCGATGTGGTTTCTTGGACTTGCGTGATTAAGTGTTTTATGAGAGCAATGGAGGTGGATAGGGCTAGGGAATTGTTTGAGGAAATGCCGGACAAGGATACGATCGCTTGGACTGTGATGATTAAGGGATATTTAGATAACAGAAATATTGAATCTGCTCAGGAGTTATTTGACAAAATGCCCCACAAGGATATTGTTGCTTGGAACTCGATGCTTACCGGTTATGTTCGCAACGGGAAACTCGGAAATGCTTTTGATCTATATATGAGAATACCAGCTAGGAATGTAGTATCCTCCAATCTAATGCTTTGGGGATATATTCATGAAGACGATATTACAACTGCTCGCAAGTTTTTCGAGGGGCTACCGGACAAGAATGTGACCTCATGGAACACTCTAATATCTGGATATCAGAATGAAGAGGCATTGAGTTTGTACGTCAAAATGTTATCTAATGGGTTCAACCCCGATCAAGGTACGTTAACGGTAGTGATATCTGTCTGCGGTATTCTAGTGATACCGGGCTGGGGAAGAGCAGTACACGGTTTTGTTGTCAAGACTGGTTATGAAAATGATAAGATGGTAATGAGTTCATTGATATCCATGTATTCAAGATGTGGCTTCATTAGCGATGCATGCCTCGTGTTCAAAACGATGCAAAGTCACGATACTGCATCGTGGAATGCCATGATTGTAGCCCAAGCACATCACGGTTATGCTAAGGTAGCCTTTGATCTTTTCGATGGCATGATTCGTGCTGGATATCATCCGGATCGGGTTACATTTTTAGTCCTCTTGTCTGCATGTGCTCATTCTGGACTAGTCACTCAAGCTTTGGAATATTTCAAGCTAATGGAGAGGTGGAATGTGACTCCGAGTCCAGAACATCTTGCATCCATGGTTCATCTCTTTAGTAAATCAGGCTTGCTTAAAGAAGCCTCTAAGTTAGTCAATCAGTTGCATGTGGATCTTCCTGTATATGCCAGGCAATCTTTGCTTAGTGCTTGCAGAATACATGAAAATTATGAATCAAGTGATATAATTGCAAAAGAAACTACGGACCGACAATCTTGTGATGTGGGGATGTGTGTGCTTCAGTCTAACATATACGCTGCACGTGGCATGTGGAAGGATGCAGCGGATATCAGAGAAAAGGTAAAACAAAGTCGCTTGACGAAAGAACTGGGAAGTAGCTGGATTGATATAAATGGAGGTGTTCCTTGTTCCTGATATAATTTCTAGACTCGCATATGAGCCAACAAACGCACAAAGAGGTGAAGAGCTAACTTTACTAATAGTTTAGGATTCTAATTTCACGATATTGAAAAGTCTACTCTTACTTTTAGAGATATCTATTGCCATTGCATCTAATTGCAAATTCGAGCACAAGTGCTGGACTGCTAGTCTAAGTTTCTTTCTCTCGAGTTATGATGATTGTTTTTAATAAGTTGGAGTTGTCTTTATAATAGAAGATCTCGAGTTGTCTTCTGTAACATGCTGGGATGAAAGTCCTATGTAGAACATGTTAACAGCTTCAAAGTTTGCAAGATTTGCTTCTTTTACCTTGATATAGTATCCGGAGCAAGATCTGCATTATATCATGCTTTCGATATTTATATGTCTTCATTTTTCATGCTAGCATTTATTCTAGAAACAAATAGTTATCCTCTATATGGTTCTGCTGGCTCATGAAGCAGAACACCATTTTATAAATTTCTTCTAAATAATTCTATTTTTTTGAAGTTTTGCAATTTCAATTGCTTTAACACTACATGGCGTCAATACGGTTTAGGGTCTGATATAGGCATAATACTGAATGATTGTAGTAGGAAGTATTTTTGACAATTCATGCTGTGGAAAAGTATCCTTCTTACATAAGCAAACTGACTGGTATTAACTTCTTGATGTCAGGATATCCTTTTGTTATAACCTATCAGGTGCTTATTTTTTGTTTATAAAAAAAAAAAGACATTTAGGATTGTAGTACAGCTTTTAGTTGATTAGTGATCAAGATAAACACAGTTCTGGTTGGTTTTTTTATAATACAAATAAGAAGTGGTGGAGTGGTTTGAGGGGGGGTTAGTGGTTGAAAAGTTTACTCTAAAGTGTTCAGGGAGAATGACAAACTTCCAACTGGAAGGTTCATCTTGGCATTTTATTGATTGCTGAACTCTATTTAATTCTCCTTCACATCAAAGACTCATTCTTCTAATTATTTTATAATTAATTGCTTTTTATAGGATTAGTCAAGCAATGGCAAGCCTGCAGGAAATTCTATGTGTTGGGTGCATTTTGCTTTTGGTCAGAAAGTAGATATTACTGGCAGACCCTGACTGGCTAAATGGGACCTCTTTTTTCTGCAACTAAATTCCATACTTCAATATTTGGATAATTGAGATTCAGAAACTTTTCAGTGTCATATCTGGGATGATCAGAAATTGTGAAAAGCTTCACCATAGACTCTAAGTCTTGACCAGTACAAGGAATTAGTAGCATAAAAGTTATGACTATCTTAATTTGAAGAACATTAAACTGGATGCAGGCATCTCAAGAGCTACTGGAGTCTTTAAGGGGGACATTGAGAACAGAGAGAAAAGAAGGTCTGAAACAAATGTAAGTAAAGCGGTCATCATTTATTCAACTTGAACTTCATATTTGTTACAGATTATTCAACAAGAAGATTGATCACGATTCTGGTAGGCTCATCCTCGGTAATACGTGGACTGCAACGACTTCCATACCTGGTGGCGGATCCAACATCCAAACATTAGGAGGCCTTGCCAAAATCTCCACCACAAAAATCTTCCCACCATCAGCTGAAACAACAAATACTTTCCCACAGCCTGCAGAAATCTGTTCAGCACCTTTCAGCTGGTTTGATGGCCCAATCAACTCCTCCCAGCAATCATTATCGCCATCATACTTGCTCACGGATCCTGTCTCCTGATCCACAACATACATATCTTCATCATCCGTCGTTGCTGGCCCACTCCATCCCTCCAGCATCCCCCTCGGCATTTGCTCCCACTCATCCATCACAACGTTATACACGGTACCCTCTTTCATCGCTTTACCCTTTATATTCACCATGCAGAGTCGACCTCTATATCCAAGCGCTTCAATACCTTCTCTACCAAACTTCCCATCTCTAGATTCTGCTTTCTTTTCCCATACCCACTCGGTTTCCTTCTTTGACATATCCCATCTCTCGAGAGATCTCGCTACATCTACATGGTATCGTGCTCCTGTACCACTTGCAACGTATACCGAACTGTTTAAACATCCGGTGACACACCACCGCCGAGGATACAAAAACGGAGGTCCGAAGCTCCACTTGCTGGACAACGGAGCAAACACTAATGGACAGTTAAGTGCTGGGAGAAACTCATGTGTGTTGGCAGATATTAGAACTAGATTCCCTGATGCTGTTATAGATTGGATGGGGAGAGTCCTTGATATGTAAGATGGGTGTCGGCTTAGCATGCAGAGAGGCGGATTAGATGGAGGGATTGGTAGAGATCTCCATTTCCATGCAATGGGGTCAAAGCAGAAGAAACTCGCGGAGTGCAATTGACACTCATCTTCGACAAAATTGCTTGAAAGATTCAACGGTGCTAGAAGAGTGTAAAGAGAGTAGAACGGAGGGAAGGTGGGAGAATAGATGAGGCGACGCCATGACAGACAGACTCGATAGAGGAGGGAAGGTGGGAGAGATGCAAGGCAAAGGCGCGCGATATGGTTTGGCAAGCCGGGAAGTAGTACTGACTCGGTTTGCAAGTGGGATTGCTCGTTATCGTCGATGCTCTCTTTGTTTTTGCAGTGTTTCTTGGAAGCAGTATCCATGGGGGCTGCTCTGTTACTCTCCTGGACAAGCTTATATGAAAAAGATGGCCCCCCTGGCTATCAAAGGTAAACAACTTTACTTGTCTTTTGAAGTATTATATTGGACTAGTTCATGTCGTAAAGTGGAGTAGGTTTTGCATGGACTAATGCAACCATCATTCTGCCTAATAAATATTGCAAAAGTTAAAGGACAAAAGTTAAACTTCAAAATCTGTTGATGGAATTCTTCAACCTACTGCTAATATTTTATTACGACTGGTGTATAGTATTTCTTACTTATATTTTTATTATTTATAATATAAGCCGATTTATAATTGTTATTATAGGTCATATGTTTTGTCTTGCAGTTTGTATATAAGGGCTCGTGTACGTCTACGTACTTCATAGCGTTTTATCGAAGCCTTAGATTTGATAGTACTGAAAAACTAATTAAATCAATATTCTTTGTTTTAAAAAAAATTTATGTTTTTCTTCTTTTTTTAAATGTTTAAAACTCCAATTAAGGATTCAATTATAGATAATTTATCTGCGAAACGAATGAACTTTGATAACCTTGAGTTTTCCCCCAAAAGTCTACACTTATAGGAATGGTTTCTTAGATCCAAATTATTAAATATATATATATGGGATGAATCATACAAGAAGACTTCTTAAAATAAAAAATATTCCCTCCGTCCGCTAATATTGGCTTATTCTTTTCCGGCATGGATGTTAAGAAAGTGGGTAGAAGGTGTTTTAATGTATGGCCCACCATTACTAATCAAAGTTTTGTTTTTTCTCTCTCCTCCTTAATCAACTACTACTACACTTTACCAAAATCATTTCATTTTTTTTAAGCATACAATATAAATTACTGGCCATATTATGATATGAAACAACAATAGATGCAAACTTTAGGATGAACAATAGATTAAAAAAAAAAAATCCAGTACAATTGCTGTTACATCACAAGCAGTCTACTGCACCATTACAGTTCACAATCGTTCTCTCCAAAACATTGGTGGGAAAAGTTGGGGTCAAAACTCAAATTAAAATAACATACTAGATAGGAGTAAAATCAAAACAATTTAAATCTCATTAGAAGTAGCAGCATCAGCAAGCAAATACTCCATGGCTCCAAAAGATCTATCCATCTCCACTAGAAATACTATTGTCCAATTCCTTCTTCAAAATTTCGTGAAAGACAAGCCAAAACGGGGTAAAATAAAAGAGGCAACTATCAAATTCAAGTGCAGTGGTCGCACAGTTAGTCATTTGTGGTCGGAAGCTAAAAAGCAAAAACCAGAGAAGCAATAGGTGCATAACCTTTTTAGTATATTTAGAAGGCCTAGTATAGATGCTGAAGTCTTTTTGTATAGTTAGAAGGCCAAGTAGTAGATGCAAGTCTTTTTGTATAACTAGAAGACCAAGTAGTAGATGCAGAAGTCTTTTGGTATTCATAGCATTGGCAATAGTAGCAAAAGTAATTTTCTTTTAGATGACTCAATCATGAAATGAAGACACAATTATGATAGCAGAAGAAGAATAAATCATGCAATCTCTTCTTAATAGCTGTACTAATTTCATAACAACCCCTGACATCAACTAATTCACCATAACAGAACACTATGTCTTACTCCATTACACAAGGCAGAGCCACAATAATCATCAAAAGGAAAAATATCACCCGAAATGATTCACCTTAACCAGATACCCATGCATGAACTAAAGGCTATACATAATCATCAAAAGGAAAAATCTCACCCGAAAATAAGCTGGCAACAAGATTCGTAGCATATCCTCTTTGACCTTCAGCATCTCCACTTCCCTCTCCTCCTCCCTAAGATCTTTCAAAACTTGTTCGCTGTCCACCTGAAACTCCGTCGGAATGGAGAAGGGTAGTGTAACCCACGAGGGGGAGCTGTCGGAGAAAGGAGCTTCTAGATCTGCGAGACACAACCCGTTGCTCAGATCCCCATCTTCTGCCATGAATGGTGTAGTATCTGGTTCTTCAATCACAAAGGGGGAGGTTCGATAGGAGTTTCGGAGGCAGCTTCGACAGTAGCTTCTACGGCTAGAAGCTCAGGCATCATCATCGCGAGAGGGAGAGGCGCAGAGGGTTTCGATAAGGAGCGGCGCAGAGGGAAGAGAGATTCGAAGAGATAATGTTTGGGGGCGGAAGTGAATGAGGAGCGTAGAGAGAGAAAGAGAGTGTGTCAATTAAAATAGGTGCAATTAGTAGAAGTTAAGTACAATTAAAAACCCTTATCTTTTTTCTAATTATTTCCTTATTCGGAAACAAGCCAACAATAGTGGGACACCCCGAAATGAAATACAAGCCAACAATAGCAGGACGGAGGGAGTAAGAAGTAATTTGCTCCCTTCATCTTTGGATTGAATATGCTCTCAAATGGATTGAAGATATTCTGAAAGATTTTATGCCTAAAAAAATAAAAAATATGCATAAAATATATAAAAATTATGCATACTTCTTATTTTCATATATGATTCTGATATATTTATACACTTAAACCTCGATAAAGTAATAACATTGAGATCGAGAAAAAATATTCATTTAATGAGGTTATTATTTTATCGAACATTATTTTAGTACGCTGACCCATATCGGGACTAGAAGAAATTATTATCTTAGCGAAATTATTACTTTATCGAGGTTTAACTGTATATACATATATGGAGTGGTTCCTGTGTGAACACTACACTTTAAAGACAAACGTATTGAACTTTTAAGGTAAATATACTGCACTTTACGTATTGCACTTAAAGACAAATGTACTGCACTTTAAGTATTGCACTTTAAAATGCAATATATTTGCCTTTAAAATGCAGTACATTTGTCTTTAAATTGCAGTGTTCACACGTTCACACGATATCAAGTTGTTCACATTTGAATCTCCTCACACACACACACACACACACACACACACACACACACACACACACACACATATATATATATATATATATATATATATATATATATATATGGAAGAGATCAAATGAGAACCAACCCCTCACATAAGAACTAAGAACCGATCTCATTCGTAGATATTTTTTAATCAATGGATATAATCTCATGAGAACCAATATTTATATGAGAACTAAGAACTAATCAAGACCACAAATCTAATAATAATATATGGTCAGATTTCAATGATAATTAATGATTTTTTTCATTTCCTAAATATTTTAAGGGTAAATTTGTAAGTATATTATATTTATCAAATTATTACTATCTTTAATTTAGGAAGATTAAAATTACGACATTAATTTCTTTTGACTTTTTTGGACAACATTAATTAAACAACTCCATAACATAGACGGAAAAAAATTGATGCATTATGTAAAAAAATTAATTGATGCATTGGGTAAAAAAAGGTTAAGGTTAACATATATAAAATATGGATGATATGTGTATATTGTCAATAATATTATAATTGATGCATTTGAACATATCTGAATATGCATCAACATTTTATGTATGATTATACGGCATACAAGCAAATACATTTTAATATTCATTATATATTATAATTAAGGTGATACATTTTAACATTATATAAAATACATTTCAGAATTATTTCATATGGAGTAATTTTTTATATAAAATTATAATGCATACAAGCCATACACTTTCATATCAATATGTCTATGCATCGTATATTATAATTTGATGCATCATAATATAAATAATGCATTTCAATAGCATCTCATATGCATATGCTTTTTATATATAATTATTACAATGCATACGATCGAACACACTTTAATATGCATATGTATATACATTATGTATTATAATTTAATTTGATGCATCATAGTATTTTACATAATGCATTATAATTTGGAGTATCATAGTATTGCAAATAATACATTGATAAAAATGCAATATATATTGCTTATGCATTTGCCATGATGTTACAATGCAGTGAATATAAACTGCTTATGCATTTGAAATGATGTTTTAATGCATTGAATATATATGATTGAAGCATAATAATGCTTTAAGAAATTTAAAAAATATATAAACTGCCATATTAAATTATTAAATTGTAAGAATGAATATGATGTGATTTTCTAATTAAATAATTGAAAAATTCAACTAACTAAAGTATAACGCTGTTTTATATATAGAAAAAAATTAGATATAAACTAATTGATCAAATTGCGTAGATCATGATCCATAATTATAGTAAATTTAGTTCAATCATAAAATCAATATTACATTAATGACCTTTTAAATACTACTCTATTAAAAAAAATTAAATAGCTAAAAGATTATATTCATTGATTAAAAAATATCTACGAATGAGATCGGTTCTTAGTTCTCATTTGATCCCATTCCCTATATATATACATATATAATTAATATACGACTGTATTGAATAGATAAATTATCAATTTCTCGAGCGATTTCATCATATCAAGTTACATGCACGTTAGACACACATATTGTGTTTAATGTCGGAAAAATTATCAAATTCACATTCAGCAACTCATCTAGTATTCTCAGAACATCAACCAAAGATCGGGAAAAATATCTTTCGGTGACAGACCGAAATTCGCAACAACTACTTGAATGCACATTAATTAAATTGAATGCACATTAATTAAATTCGTTTCGATGTAATATCTAGCCTACAAGTCATACAATCGAGAACTTTTATTCCCTTTGCCTGGATATGCATGGCTCATTTTGTGAGGTCCCTAATTGTATTTTTTTTAGATTTGGTTAAACTTGTAAAACCAATATATATAGGAGGGGGTTCAAATGTGAACAACCTGTTATCGTGTGAACGTGTGAACACTGCACTTTAAAGACAAATGTACTACACTTTAAAGACAAAGATACTGCATTTTAAAGTGCAATTCTTAAAGTGCAGTACATTTGTTTTAAGTGCAGTACGTAAAATGCAATATATTTACCTTGAAAGTGCAATTTGTTTGTCTTTAAAGTGCAGTGTTCACACATTCACACGATAAAGACTGTTCACACGAGAACCACTCCCTATCAAAATATATATATATGACGAGGATAACCCGCAGTCGCTATCAAAATGCGCACTGGGTAAACCCATGACCCGCTCATGTGTTCTAGCATGCGAACAACACAGAAGATGTCAACCACCCTATACTAACCATATGTGACATGTTCCAAATAACAGTCTTAATGAGTTTTGAACCCATGACCTTTCGACCATAGACTAAGTACCTCCACAGCTATGCACCAATATAAGCAAAATATTGTTTGATATTCGTAACTTGTAAATACAACTAGTCCACGTAACTATTTGGCCGGGCATTTTCTTTTTCTTTTCTAAAATAAAATAAAATAACAATTACAAAAGAATTGCTAGTTGTTCCTGCACAGAAAGTGAATCTCGAAGCCGGAGTAGTGAAATAATGCAAATTTCAAATATAATTCCAAATGTGAGAGTGGTATTTCCCTTGCTTTGATATACATATATATATGACTAATAAATTTGAGAGACTACAACTTAGCTCGATCGAAGCATTAATTGATATGAGAAAAACACCCAATGCTCTATGATCTCAGTTTATATATGTTCAATTGGAATAAATTGCGTTCTCCGATCATCGAAGTTGAGGCATATGATGGATTAATAAAGGAAAACAATGATTGGTTACCGTTATTCCGCAGTATGGGGAGGTTGATCGGACTATGATGTCTATGAGGCGTTTCTGGATGGCTGTCGTGTGGTGATGGCGTGGTGATCATCACGGCAGAAGAGGCAGTGCTTGACGCAGGAATAAATGTATCCGAAGAGCCAAAAGAGCCAGGTGGAGCTGATTAGGGCAAGGGCGGCGGGAGGCTGCCATGGCCGAGAGAGGCTGGGAAAGCACACGTGGAAGATCAGGAGAATTCCGCCCACAGTAACGCACAGGCAGAAGAAGGTGTAGATTAGTGGGATTATCACACCTCTTTCTCCCTTTACATTTTCATCCATTTCTTTTCCTTCCACCTTCCACCTTTTCTCTCTCTCTCTCTCTATTCTAATTTCGTCTTGATTTCTCTCTCTGGAGATCGCAGGACATGATGAACGCCAGACAGATCGAGGAATGAAAGGCTATGAAAGAGAAGGGTGGTTTTTGACTTTGCAAAATTATATTTTTGGTCTTCTAAGTGTTTTCAATTTTTGAATTCGGACTTCTATGTTTTAAGATATCCCAATTTTGGGTATGCACATTAATCCAACCAAACTTGAAGTATATTAACGGTATATAATTTTTTGAGATGGACTAGTGTGCATAATGATGTAGGTGCAACGGGGTTAAAAACATTCAATTTGTGATCTAATTTTCAGTGTTTGATCCGGTTTGACTCAATATTCATTTAATAAAAACCCTAATCCATATATATATATATATATATATATATATATATATATATATATAGGTAGAGATTTAAATGTGAACATCCTGTTAGAGTGTGAACAAATCTACAACGTTGATTTAATGGATTGAACGATTTGATTTTCTTATTTAGTGTTTGATTTGTTAATTTTTATTAACAAGGAAAATTAAATTTAAAACATTAGCTATATATAGATTAGATCAACATATAAATTCGAGATATTTTTTAAGATCCATACATATTCTAAGTTTTATATATTAGTTTAGGGGTACATTACACAAAATTCATAGTCAAGGGGGTAAACTGTACCAAATAAAAAATTCAAGACTATAATACCCCTGAGTCAACCGGTGTATATGAGTATTTTGCCGGAATTTAGTTGTCTGCAACAATTTTGATAGTTGAGGGGGTATAGTGTATAATTTTATAGTTTAGGGGGTAAAGTGTACAAATTCAATAGTCGAAGGGTTTAACGTCTTTAACCCTTTAATTAAAACTGTCACTTATAGTGTGTTTTTATTGCACTTAAAGGATAATTAAGTAATATTGTTGGATATGAGTCAGTAGATGATACTCAGCTGTTGTTCGGTTAAAAGAAAATTGGGGGAAATCATAGTAGTACTATGGAATTGAAGATCCCAAAACCTAGCTGATATCAGTAGATTAGTGTGTCGTTAGGATTAGCTGATGTATAGGTTAGACTTGATGTATTGATTATTATTTTTTTGTCTAAGTCCTGTACGGGGTAATTGTTGAACTGATCTTCTGTCGAAGATACTTTTCAGAACCCCACGTCATCAGTGTAATCGCTTGTGTTCTTCAGTCAACAGCTGATCTTCCACTCAGTCGAAGACAGCGCATCAGCTGACAAATCATCAGTAGAAGACTACTCCCAGCTGATAGTCATCAGCAGAAGAACAGAAACAAGCACAGTACCTTCGCAGTCGCCAGCTGACCTACTCAGTAGATGCCCTGTCGGCCGACTCGAATGAAGAAGACGAGAGACTTTTCGCCCATCGTATCCTACGGAAAGCGACTCAGCTATTCAAGTCTTTTCGAAAAGTTCACCAGAAGACATACGAGGTTGTTGAACGGTCAACTCTGACATTCTCACCAACTACAAACCTCGACCAATGAGAAGCCGACAACGCTTACCTACTCTACACAGTAAAGCTGCTCTCATGAACGGTGCATTAAGCGCCCCGCGCAACAAGTTCGAATTATGGCCGTTTTCCTTGGAAGCTTGTGACACGTGGCATCGTCGTCTCCAACGGACATATGCCATAACTCACAACTATAAATAGAGAAGTTTTTGAAGCTCCGAGTGACGGAATTTCGAAGGGACAAGCTCAAGTTCATAAACGCTCTAGAACACTCAAAGATCATCCAGAGGAAAACTTGCGTACTTAGAAGATTTCTCAGTTTTTCTCTCTAGAGTTCTTAGATCCCTTTCTTCTCTAGACTAAGCTCATTGTCATATTTATAGCTTAGATTCGAAGGAGTTCACATTTAGTGAATTGTTCTTATTGTAAGAACTCCTTCTCAGTTGGAGAAAATTCCCTTCCCTTTCAGACTTAGGTTTGGATTGTAAAGTCGCTAAGGACTATAACTTAGAGGGAACCGTCCGGCCGCACGTATCCCCGCGAGGCTTGCTCGAGAATAATCAACAAGTTCTCCTGCTTTGTTCGGGGACCGTGGACGTAGGATCTTGCGTATCCGAACCACGTTAAATCGCTTGTGTTCTTTTCTTGTTTTATTGCATAGCATTCAACCGACTTGAAAATCATAAGCTTGCATAAAACGTATTTTATAAAGCGCATGACCAAAAGATTTAATTTGTTAAAAGCGTGTTTTCAAAAGAGGCGAATTCCGGGCCCCACACTTTCCGCACAATAGTCTCCGACCGATTCTCAAAGTACCGACAACGGTCGGTAGGAGAGAGCTCGATGGGCGACTCACTATGTCCCGCGATCGAAGGCTTATTTGGCACTTGTTCATAGTTGCAATCATCGGCTCGGTGACCTTCATTGAGAAAAAGAAAGCGAGCTCGGGTGTATTCACCCCCCCCTCTACACACGACTTATCGTCTCCGGACCAACAATTGGTATCGGGGCGCACGGTGTTCAACCGATCGCCGGTTCGAAATCTCGGTCCTCTCGAACCGATCCCGAAAACCGTTTTACCTTTGCATAAGCATCTTTTCGGCATCCTTATACTCTTACTCTTACGATGTTCGATATGTCGGGTATTAGGATGGTACCGATGTTCTCAATAGAGAACTACACGGTATGGCGCGTACGTATGGAGGCACACCTAACGTCACTCCACAACAAGCATGTCGGATGTCCTAGAGTCGGGACCGATCATTCCCATGATCGACGGCGTAGTATTCTTGCTTTGGAGGAGGCGCGGGAGCACAACCGGTGCTAAGGTTCCCAAAGATAAATCGCCTTCACGCTCGAAGAAAAGAAGTTGCACAACCTTGGCCGAGTTGCACGTAATGCCATACCGACTACGTTCGGTGATTCACACCTCGGAAGGGTACAGGATTGCAAGACGGTGAAAGAGCTATGGGACGCCTTGGGCCATGCTTGAGCCATGGAACCCCTCGGATCAAAGAAAACAAGCTCGAGCTAGAGCTTGGGAAGTTCGACGCCTTTGCAATGGAGCCTACCGAAACCATTGACGAGCTGAGTGTCGGATTCACCAATCAAGTAAATGTCATCAATGGGGTTGGGGAGGTCGTTCACCAACAAGGAGATGAACACCAAGATCTTGAGAGCGTTGCCCGATAGAAGTGGCTTCCTTTTGCTACTTATTTACGTCGCTCCGATCTAAATGCTCTAACTCCCGATGTTATATTTTCGGAATTAAAATCGGAGGAATTCGAGCATAGCCTACCCCAAAAGTGCTTAAGCGCTCCGGTGACACACGGTTCGACCATGCCTTCAAGGCAACGATCGGCAACACGAGAGCCAAGCCTATTTCCTCAAGCAAAGCGCGTGGCCACATCGGTAGCAAAGTCTTCGAGACTCCGGGGCCCCGATCGCCTAGCACGATGGCTCTCAAATATCGGAGGGAAAAGGAGAAAGTCGGAAAGGCGAGGAAATACAACCGAGATTCTTCTTCGGGTAAGAAAGACTATCATAAGAAAGAAGAATCTAATCCTTCTACCGAATGCGGGAAATCGGAGTCTGCCGCCGGTCCGTCTAAAGACTCGGCTAGTAAGAGCGAAGCAGAACATCCACCTGCTACAACCGCAAGAAGGAGGGACACTATCGGTATGATTGTCCCGAACTCTCGACTGCTCAAAGAGCGAACGGCGAGCCGAAGAGAAAAATTTGCCAAGCGAAGGCGAGGCCTACATAGTCGGAGAGATATCCGACAACTCAGTTGAAGATGATACATTCATGTATTCTTCGAAGATGAAGCTGCATTCGTAGGCTGTTGAAGTCGGAGAGAAGGTTCACGAGGAATCAAGCGAACGAGTGTCGATGGCCGGAGAAGAGGTGAGGTAAATTCTAAACTTAATATAACCTCTTCTTCACACACACACACGACACGTGCTCGGTCTCGAGATGATCCTCTAGATGTGGTACAAGCCTACGACGATCTACTAGAGGAACAGATTGGTGAGCGGAGAGTTCAGCAGAACCATCCGGGGAACTAGAACAGGTAAAGGGCGAGAATCGGAGACTTTCTTCGATTGTCGGGTCTCTACTGAGTCGGAGAATCTAGTTGCGAGACTCAAGGAAGAGATTGAATCTCTTATGACTAAGTCTCGGCTTCAAGAGACTCGAGATCTCGGTCCGACTAAGGACAATTCGAGAAAGAGACTGAAATAGCCCAACTCAGTCAGAAACTCTCAGACGTACAGAAAGATTATGACTCACTCAGGAGAAGTGATGAGGTCTGGAGAGGACTGATGACTGAATAGTACCTGGGAGCTAAGGAGAAGCTAGAAAGCATGCTCAGAGCACAACGGCCAACTACTGTAAAAGAAGGCCTTGGCTATACCCACGAAGCTTCCACCTCCAAAAGCTCAGCAACTCTGGCTGATAGGTTCGTCAGAGGAAAGATGCAAGCTGCTGACACCACACCTCAGGCGAAGAACAAACAGAAAATGATTGCACCTCAGCCGAGTAGCAACAAGCAGCTTACCAAAGGTTCCAGCCCCAGGACACCACGATCAAATTCAGGGGAAACCAAGAAGGTCAGATGGGCATAACAGTACAAGGAGCCACTGTATGAGCACCCGGCTCAGTACGGCTCGTACTACTATGAGCCCAGGGTCAGGAGAAGCGCTAAGACTTAGAAGAAGAAAGCGCCTGAACCCAAAATCATCAGCAGAAAGTCAGTATCTCCAAGTCCTGTGGAGAAGAAAGCTGACAAGGTTCAGAAGAAGAAGTCTCAGACTTCTAAGGTTCCTAGACAGATCTGGGTTCCGAAATCACGCACTAACCAGTAAGGACCCAACTGAACCAAAGGGTACCTAAAAATGCCTCTGTTTTGCAGGTGCATAAGGACCCTTGGATAGTGGACATCGGCTTCTCGAGACACATGACTTACCAGAAGAGCCTGCTGACCAACTACGTACAAGAAGATGGTCCCATAATTGAATTCGGTGACAACTCCAAAGGCTATACAAGGGGATACGGAATGCTGACAATTGGGACCGCCACGGTTCAAGAGTAACATATGTTGAAGGACTTCAACATAATCTCCTTTCGATCGATCAATTTCGTGATAATCTTAATAGAGTAATCTTTGGCGCCGGTTTACGTGATATTGTTGACAAATCTACAGGGAAAACAGTGTTATCAGGTTCGCGGAGGAAAAACATCTATGTTGCAGACTGGAAAACCGCAGAACCTGAGGCTTGCTTACTAGCACAGACAAAATCTGGTGACAAGTCAGGATGGCTATGGCACAAGAGACTCAGCCACCTGAATTTCAAGACCATGAACAAGCTAGCCAAGAACTCCAAAGTTAGAGGACTGCCCAACGAATCGTTCGTTAAAGACAGAAATTGTGAAGCATGTCTGAAGGGAAAGCAAACAAAGAGTAGCAATCCACCTATTCCGTCACCTTCCACTGATGGAATCCTTCAGCTGCTGCACATAGAGTATAAGAGGCAAGAAGTATGCCCTCGTCGTTATTGACGACTACTCGAGATATACTTGGGTCATCTTCATCGCCAATAAATCTGATGTTCAAACTGAGTTGCCCAATCTGCTGAAGAAACTCAGTGTGGAAAAGGACATCAAGATTCAAAGAATTCGCTCGGACGGAGGAACGAGTTTCTAAACTTCGGTAGTTAAGACATCTTTGCGATAAAGAGGGAATTAAGCACGAGACATCAGCCGCACGCACCCCCTCGGCGAACGGACTTGCTTGAACGAAAGAACGAGAACACTCAAAGAAGCGGCAAGAACGCTCCTCGCAGATCCCGGACTACCCCCGAAGTTACGGGGCGATGCTACGACACCGCCCCGCTATACTCGAGAATCGCTCACTACTCACTCGGCAACACATGAAGACACCATATGAATTATGGAAAGGGAGAATTCCTTCTATTTCTCATTTTCATATTTTCTGCTGTCCTTGCTTTATCCACAATAATGGGAAAGATCGTTGAAGGTCTTTGATAGCAAATCTGATCAAGGAGTTTTCTTAGGATACTCTCGAGTCGGTAAAGCCTTCGAGTCTTTAACTATCGGACTCTTTGTGTGGAGGAAAGCCCTCATGTTGTTTTTGATGAATTTGTTGCCGAGAACATGAAAGAAAGCAGAGTCAAATATGCGATGATGTCGGCAGCAAGCTACGGGATCTCGGACTTGCGATAAAGGCCGAAAAGATCCAGCATTGTTGGGATGATGAGTCGAGATGATGAATAAACTCGGACTCAACCAACGGTCGATGTAGCGACCTAGTTGATTCTATCGAACGAGAATCAACAACGGGTAACATCGGTCGATGAGGAAGCCCCAGTGGTATCCGAGACCTCTACCGAGAATATAAACTCGGGGGGGAACGATTAATGTTCCGAGCTAAATGCCCCGAACCCGGAAACTCCAGTAAATCCTAACCTTTTTACTGAATTGTTGTATCAGAAGAAGAAGCCCGACTCAGGCGTTCGTGGCTCGATGCTCATTCTTCGAGATCTTATCATTGGAGATCCATCGGCAACTATAAGGACGAGATCAAGATTAAGTCAAGGAGAAAGCTCACTTTACTCTTGTTTTTACGTCTACGGAAGAACCTCGGTCGATAGAGGACGCACTTAAAGATCTTGTGCCCGGGTCATTGCTATGCAAGAAGAGCTGAACCGGTTCGTCATAAATGAAGTATGGGAGCTTGTTGATGACCTGGACATCGGCACGTGATTGGTACTAAGTGGGTCTTCAAAAACAAGCGAGATGAAAACAACGTCATTGTCGGAAATAAAGCAAGACTAGTTGCGAAGGGATACGATCGAGCGAAGGAATTGACTTTGATGAAACGTTCGCTTCGGTCGCTAGATTGGAAGCCATTCGTCTATTCCTAGCTTATGCAACACATCAAGGCTTCAAAGTCTATCGAGATGGATGTAAAGTCAGCTTTTACGAACGGCGCTGCGAAGGAAGAAGTCTACGTGGAACAACCGCCCGGCTTTCGGCGAGGACATCGGGCGTACGAGACTTAGGAAAGCTCCGTATGGGTTAAAACAAGCACCCGGGGGCTTGGTATGATACCCTATCGAGACTTTCTACTTGGAAAGGTTTTCGAAGGGGGCGTGAGATCGCACCCTATTCAACATAAAGTCGGGAGATGACATCCCTACGGGTGCAAATCTACGTGGACGACATCATTTTCGGCTGCAGAAATGAGACCATATGCCAGCAGTTCGAGAAGATGATGAAGGAGAAATTCGAGATGTCCATGATGGGAGAGATGAATTATTTCCTTGGATTTCAAGTGAAGCAATCACCTGAAGGAATCTTCATCAATCAAGCCAAATACACTCGAGACCTTCTCAAAAGATTCGACTGCGACTCCAGCAAGCCAGTCAAAATCCCCATGAACACGAACTTTAAAATCGATCTAGACAAAGAGGGAGCTTCTGTTAACTCTACTGACTATAGAGCTATTATAGGCTCTTTACTTTATTTAACAGCTAGCCGTCTTGACATAACTTATGTTGTAGGTGTATGCACAAGATTCCAAGCAGATCCCAAGCGAAGTCATTTAGACTCAGCGAAGAAGATTCTGCGCTATTTAAGAGGAACACCTGAGGCTGGGTTATGGTATCCTGCTGATGATAACTTAATCTCGACGAGGTTATTTCGATGCGATTATGCAGGATGCAGGATATATCGAAAGTCAACTTCTGGAACTTGTCAGTGCCTAGGCAGCAAGCTGATCTCTTGGTTTTCAAAGAAACAGCATTCAGTAGCAACGTCCACTACTGAAGCTGAGTACATAGCTGCAGGAAGTTGCTGTGCCCAAATCCTTTGGCTTCGACAACTTAGAGATTATGGTATAACTCAGGATGAAGTGCCCATCTACTGCGACTCCACAAGTGCAATTGCCATAACTCAGAACCCAGTTCTACATACCGGATGCAAGCACGTGGATATCCGACACCACTTCATCGGAGACCATGTCGAGAAGAAGGATATCGGGATGGAGAAGATCCATCTCCGACAAGCAAAGGGCGAGATATCCCGACCAAACCACTAGGCGAGAACGAGGTTCGGGAGAACTATCGGTTGAGCTAGGTCTCTTTGGATCCCTGCGAGATGCGTCGGTAGATGCCGACTACTGAGAACATCATTGCCCAAACAATTGGTAACAATTGGTATCAGCATAAGGAATCAGTACGACAGGTCAGATAACTAAGTACAGTGACTCAGTTGGGAAAGTCACACTGTACACAACAAGGGGGAACATAGTCATCAGCATGACAACCATTCTCCTTATACATAACGGTAACCAGCTGATAAGTTCAGCTGAAGAGGTTTGCGTAATTTTGTGTATTTTTTTTAAGCATGCTCACTTTTATTGCATCAGCCGCTCACACTCAGTAGTTAATGTGCATTCATTTCTCGCCATTAATAGTTTAAGGAAAGGTCAGTAGGAAACCTTTTCATTCGCATAAACTGAGTAATTAATGCTGTCTGTCGCGCATTTAATGCTTGTCTTCTCACTTACCTTTATTACGTAGATCTATGTTTTAGGCGGCTTTGGTAATCATTCCTTTTATAACATTAAATCTTAGCCGTCCATAGTTATGAAAGATTAAAACTCAGCCGTTAGATTAAAACGTGCAATCAAGTCAATATATACAAAATCTTTCATCTTCTATCATTCCTCACTTTTCGCCATTTTCATACCTTACGAGCTTTACTCGCAATCAGTTTCTACTTCTTACAACTGCCTTGCCTGTGCATCTTTCAAGCTCTAATACTCGGTAATGTATTAAAATCTGCTGATAACTACTAACTTACTCTATTTTCAAGTGCTAACAAGTTGTTTTGCGAGATTTCTATGGCGATCGTACGGACTCCCGAACCTATAGTGGAGATCATGACCATCCGGATTCGGTTCGAACCCACAATGGCTTTCCGCCAGTGGATATCCCATATCTGGAACCAATGTTCGATGCTGCGGAGAGGTGCGGGTTGGAGACCCTCGTGACCAAGCATCCCCGTGCCAGTCTGCCGAGGCAAGTGGCGGAGGCATATTTCAACTGGAATTCAGTGGCTGCCGGAGGAGAAGAAGCCTCGTTTTCTTACATGGAGGAGACTAATCCAAACAAGTGGAAGGCGTCTCAGAAGACCTTCAACTTCCGAGAGGCCCTGGTCCTCGCGTTTCAGCTTCCTATTTCTGGAATCTCCCCTGTCGGATATAAGGAGAGGGAGATCAACGCTTATGTGCAAAAGTTACGTGGACGCAGTGATCGGCGTTCAAGACACGGCTCTCCCGAGGAATCTCTTGCTACCTCGGTACAGAGGTTTAGCGTATGTGGTCTCGCACATACTGACAAGCTCAGCTGGATCGTACGATCAACTGTCCAAGCCAAGGATTCAGCTGATGATGGCCATAGATGATGGAGTAGAAGTGAACTGGGCTGACTATTATACAACTCGGATGAAAGCCCAAGCCCGGAAGTTCACTACGCTACCCACCGGCGAGAGGAGGTTGGCCGGTGTGGGTAAGCTTCTATTCGGGACCAAGATGTCAGTCCTAATAGAGAGTCTTGTACAGAGGAACTCAGCTTTTGAAGACTCAAAGCTGTACAACACTAAGCTGATAAAGTTTTAGACTAAAGAAGCGACGGAGAAGTCTATCGGTAAGGGGCCGCCTGAGCCGAAGAGAGCGGCATCCGCTCTGCCCCCCCTCATACCGAAGTGCCTAAGAAGAGGCGGGCGACTAAGACCCGGACCAGTGAGGTCTCGTTTGCTCGGCCCCCTCTCTATTATTGAACCCACTCCTCCTACTCAAGAAGAGCGGTTTTAGATTTCGATTCGGCATTGAGGGTGCGACCCTGAAAGATAAAGTCCAGGTGATTAGCTCAGAGGAGACACAGTCGGAAGTCAGGGAACCGATTGAGGAGAATGCGACTGAGTGGACAGCTATTTACACCACTCGTCTCCGTGCCGCAGCTGAAGTACACGATCATATTCCTGAGATCGCTGGGCACTCAGACTTAGTCGACATAGCCATCAGGGCTAGGGTTCAAATGCTTCTAAGATTTCTGAGTTGGGATATTCTAGAAGACATAATCAAAACCCACTCAGTTCTCTACCTGCACGATGAGGAGCAGAAGCTACAAGAAGTAATAGGGTACGGAGAACCAGCTGACTTAGCTACTCTTGAAGATCTTAGAGCCGCAATGCTTTACCTTCTAAGCTTGCGAGAGTCAGTCCCTGGTAACACTCCTCCACCCCCATCTCCTCCTGCTGATGATAAAGATGATGATGATAACAATCAGAGGAAGGATCAGACACCCAATGATACAGAGTTGGGAGGCTCTGCTGAGGGTTCAACTCCCCGTGAGAAGAGCAATTCACCACATCCTGATACATCAGGTGATGCTCAAGGTGCTCCGAAGTACAGTAGGGAGCAGCTCCTAACATTTTCTGAGCAGAGGCTTGGAACCAGCTCGTACCAGATACAACCTATCGGTTCCGTGTCCTCAAAGTCCGTAAATAAAGCCATTCGACGCCAAGGAGAGAAAAACAGACTTTTGGCTAAGGACGTCCATCTGAAGTGGACAAAGTATACCAAGGCTCAGACACAGAGCTTAGACAGACTAGCTGCTGACATCTTAAAGACTCCAGTACCTACTCCTCAACCCAATTTTTAGGAGATTATTGAGGCAACCTTAGCAGCTCAGAAAGTCGATCTGGAAGCTCAGAGTCAGCAGTTGCTCCAGAATCAGCAGAAGATATTTTCAGAGCAGCTGTCTCAAGCTCTCACAACTATTAAGCTCGAAATCGATGAACGAAATAAGATTGCCACCTCTAGCCTTCAGAAATCTATTACCCAACAGGCAGAGGCTCTGAAACTTATTCAGAAAGAAATGACAGAATCGCATGATCAGGCTCTGCTGAAACTCCGTCTGGAGTCAGTTGCACAGCTTAAAACATCTAGAGATGATCAAGAAAAAGACTGGGAATTATATTGCGATCTCGTCAAAGACTTCGAATCCACAGCAACTCAGATTAAGGATTCAGTCCACAAGCTGGAAAACGAAGTCACAGCTATCCGTACCAACCTCGATAAAGGTGCCGCGATGCCAAAAAGGGGGAAGGTATAATAAAAGATGAATCTGAAACGGATACAGCTGATGTACAGATAATCAGGGAAAGGGTTCAGGAGAAGAGACCCTCCACAGCTGAAGAACCTGCACAGACTTAGGGGGAAAGGGCTCAGGAGGAAGGACCCTCTACTACTCAGGATAAGAACTCTTCTGAGGTCCTTCTCCTAGAATTTCCACTACAGCCGACCCCCATCTCCTCTTCTGCTGCTCACATTGAAGATGTAACCAGATTTATTGAGCAGGGGATAGAAGAAGAAGAGCCTGAGCCTGAACAATTGCCACCGCAGAGGCCGGGGAAGGAGATTGCAACTGTATCTACTCCTCCTTCCTCCCCGCTCCATAAATTCAAATCTAAAGCGGAGCAAGAGGCTTATGACCTCAATATTGCCCAACAGTTGCAAGATAAGGTTTGGACCGAGAGCGTCGGCTTGAAGAAGCGAAGCGAGGCAAGAAAGAAGCCCAAGGGTAAAGGCGTTAGGGGCAAAGGCAAGAAAAAGGTCGAATCGGTCGAAGAGCGAGAAGAAGAAAGCCCAAGCGAGATTTTGCTAAGGCTCTTCCGGCCGAGATCCCGGCTACTACTCAGAGCATTCCCACTCCTACTCTAACACCTGAGTAGATAGCGGAAGATCAAGCGACCTGGGAGGCGACGCTGCAAGGCCTAAATATCAGACGAGGAGACTGCAGGGCAGCGGCTCTCCGAGAAAAGAAAAGAATGGCTGATATGGCTAAGATGATAAGCCTATCCAAGAAGCCAGCAGCTGATCCCAGAAGACAAATCCCAAGAGGATCAAGGAAGAGAACATCTCTCGCCAAGAAGGACTCGGTTGTTCATGTCGATCGATGGGTTCGGTGAGGTTAATGATCAATGGGAAGAACTTAAAGAGCAATTTATCAAAGGCTACTATGTTTGGGGATTCTATCCTCGAGAGCAACCTATCGATCAAGCCTTTGATGAGTTCATGCTTATGTACAATTCAGAGCTGAGGGAACAGCTCAAGGAGATCATGAAGAGAGAGAATATTCCGCTTAGAGCTCCGGCTTTCGGGCGCATCCCACCTCCTAGAGCTGCGCGCGAGTTCTATGTACAAAGGATATAGAGGATGAGATCGGAGGCTGCAGCTTCTCGCTTCGACACGAGTGTCGACCTAGGCGAAGACGACGAGGATGTCCGGACTACGAGGAAGAGAATCTACTTATACTATCGTCCGGAACCTCCCATGGACGGATCTGCAGGATTCGGGGGAACGCACTCAAGCCTTGGGCATACGTAGTCTTTCTCTTTTCTATCTTTTGTAATAGTGATAGGAACATCGTACTTCATTGATTATATATATCGGTTCCTATTGCTTGTCGGACAATTACTCATTGTCTTTCGGCTCTTTGCATTGTGTTTTCACGGACGATCACTAAGTGATCGACACACACTCACAGTCAGTTTCTCTGATTTTGCCTATCTCCCACCTACTAAAGTATTGAAATTACTTTATTTTTTTTCCTTCAGAATGTTGTAAGGGGGAAATTGTTGTCAGTAGGATATCATCTTTTATAGACTTAAGAAGTTTTAGAGGTAGAGGTAGAGGTTTTGGCATCATCAATTAGGGGGAAATTGTTGGATATGAGTGAGTAGATGATACTCAGTTGTTGCTCGGTTAAAAGAAAATTGGGGGAAATCATAGTAGTACTATGGAATTGAAGATCCCAAAACCTAGCTGATATCAGTAGATTAGTGTGTCGTTAGGATTAGCTGATGTATAGGTTAGACTTGATGTATTGATTATTATGTTTTTGTCTAAGTCCCGTACGGGGTAATTGTGGAACCGATCTTACGTCGAAGATACTTTTCGAGAACCCCACGTCATCGGTGTAATCGCTTGTGTTCTTCGATCGCGCGGTGATCTTCCACTCGGTCGAAGACGGCGCGCATCACCGACAAATCATCGGTAGAAGACTACTCCCGTCGATAGTCATCGGCGGAAGAACGGAAACAAGCACGGTACCTTCGCGGTCGCCACGGTGACCTACTCGGTAGATGCCCTGTCGGCCGACTCGGTGAAGAAGACGAGAGGCTTTTCGTCCTCTGTATCATACGGAAAGCGACCCGACTATTCAAGTCTTTTCGAAAAGTTCGGGGGAAGACATACGAGGTTGTTGAACGGTCAGCTCGACATTCTCACCAACTACAAACCTCGACCAATGAGAAGCCGACAACGCTTACCTAATCTACACGGTAAAGTCTGCTCTCATGAACGGTGCATTAAGCGCCTTGCCGCAACAAGTTCGAATTATGGCCGTTTTCCTTGGAAGCTTGTGACACGTGGCATCGTCGTCTCCAACGGACATATGACATAACTCACAACTATAAATAGAGAAGTTTTTTAAGCTCCGAGTGACGGAATTTCGAAGGGACAAGCTCAAGTTCATAAACGCTCTAGAACAGTCAAAGATCATCCAGGAGGAAAACTTGCGTACTTAGAAGATTTCTCGGTTTTTCTCTCTAGAGTTCTTAGATCCCTTTCTTCTCTAGACTAAGCTCATTGTCATATTTATAGCTTAGATTCGAAGGAGTTCACATTTAGTGAATTGTTCTTATTGTAAGAACTCCTTCTCGGTTGGAGAAAATTCCCTTCCCTTTCGGGACTTAGGTTTGGATTGTAAAGTCGCTAAGGACTATAACTTAGGAGGCTGTCCGGTCTGCACAGTATCCCTGCCGAGGCTTGCTCGGAATAATCAACAAGTTCTCCTTTGCTTTGTTCGGGACCGTGGACGTAGGATCTTGCGTATCCGAACCACGTTAAATCGCTTGTGTTCTTTTCTTGTTTTATTGCATAGCATTCAACCGACTTGAAAATCATAAGCTTGCATAAAAGCGTATTTTATAAAGCGCACGCCAAAAGATTTAATTTGTTAAAACGTGTTTTTCAAAAGAGACGAATTCCGGGCCCCACACTTTCCGCACTTGAGTCTCCGCCGATTCTCAAAGTACCGACAACGGTCGGTAGGAGAGAGCTTCGATGGGCCGACTCACTCTGTCCCGCGATCGAAGGTTTATTTGGCCTTGTTCATCGGTTGCAATCATCGGCTCAGTGACCTTCATTGAGAAAAAGAAAGCGAGCTCGGGTGTATTCACCCCCCCTCTACACCTGACTTATCGTCTCCGGACCAACAAATATTACATTTAATTATAGTATTGATAACCGCAATCTCGACACTTAATTATCAATATTATTCTTTCTCATATTTCTCTGCATATTTAACAACTGTTTGCACTACACTTTTAATATGGACCGCACTTTGAAAAAATAGGAGATGCACTTTGAATTAAAAAGAATTGCGCTTTGAATTATTGTGGACTACACTTTGAATTGATCTCAACTCCACCTTGAATTATTACGAGATGCACTTCGAATTAAAATGAACTGCACTTTTAATAATTATGGATTGCACTTTGAATTATTATAGGCTACACTTTGAAAAATTAGGAGACACTTTTAATTGATTTAGACTACACATTTTTGAATTATTATAAGATGCACTTTGGAAAGTTTCTACCAATTTTTTGAAAAAATAGGAAATACACTTAGAATTGATAGGATATGCACTTTGAATTATTATGGATTGCACTTTGAATTATTCTGAGATGCACTTCGAATTAAAATGAATTACACTTTCGAATTAAAACGAACTGCACTTTGAGTTATGCCAATGCGTTTTTGTGGGTGAAGATGAAAAGATTTTAGTTTTTAACAAAAATACCGATATGTGGCGTTGGAATTTCGTTCAGTCGTTTATTGAGATTATTATTGAGATTATTTATTGGATATATTCATGTTTTCACTTTAATAAGATGAAAAGTAGTGGAATTAGGCGGTTACATAGGTTTTATCTAAAACATGTCAATTATACTTTTAAGTGCAATTGATTTGTTTTGTAAGTGCAATTCACTATTTTTAATCTCAAATGAAATCTGGATCATTCATTCATTAAATTAAATATGTATGATTTGTTCACAAGTTCACACCTCAAAAATTTGTTCGCAGAAGCCGCTACATATATATATATATATATACATATATACCTCCACTCCATTCTCTTTCTCTCTCCCGTCATCTTCTCTCCCCCTCTCCTCCTTTCACCGTCCTCAATTTCTCCTGCAAATTCGACATCTTTTTGCGCTACCTCTCCGTGAATTACATCGATCGCCTTGAAAGCTCGCCGCCGCTGCCGTCTCGCAACTCTTCTCCGATGACTGTAATTATCGATTCCGACTTCGTAGTGGTCATTGCCGCTCTCCTCTACGAACGAACGAATTGAAAATATAACGAAAGATACAAAATTTAGGTGGGTATTCGGAAAGAGATCAATTTATAGAACAAATGACACCAATAATTGATAAGTAATCTGCCCAACCAAAGTTCAAAAAGTGAAAACTTTGACGAATTTATGTTTTTTGAAACCTGACTTCTTATCTATTTTGAAATTCATGCTTGTCAAATAATAAAATCACAGAAATGAGAGTTGTTTACAACAAAATAATGGAGACCAAATTTTAAAAATTAAACATAAACGAAGTGCAAAAAATATCAACTTGCAAACAAAATTGAAGGAAAGACGATATTAGTTTTATGACAAAATATATTCAAACTATGATAATCTATTTTTTTATATCTTTTTCTTTCTTTTAGTCACTCCATAATGCTCATTAATCTATTTTTTTAATTTTTTTTCTTTCTTTAGAATTATTTTCAATTTTCAAACTAAAGCAGAAGCTAAATAATTTGTGGACCAAGTAATATTTGAAACAATCATATCTAATTTATAAAGTTGCACAACTTTAAAAACTTGCACAACTCTAGAATATTGCACAAATTTAGAACTCTTCATTCCCAAACAAAGGCAAACAATAAAATCAGATAAAGAAGAACAGCAACACCCCGGCCAGCACCCACCTTACGCCTATTTGATCAAACCAATTTTTTTTCACAGACAAATAATAAAAAAATAAATAAATCTGATGAGCAATTGCACGACCTACACCACAAATTATCTTCTAGCACACTTTTGTCAATCCAACAAGATAGTAAAAAGAGAGCAAAACCGATTAGGATTAAAAGTGCAAGTCTTGAAGAAAAATCTACAGCTGCTGAAATGAAAATTACTACTACATAGTTCCATCCCCAAAAAATAGAACACCATTCTGAGTATTTGACAAAACATGAAAGCTGAAAACCCGAAGAAAATGTAATCGATACCTTGCAAGTTCACACCTCTCAGTTGAAATCTCAAAAACATTGAATAAGCTTAAATTAAAAGAAAACACAAACTGACATTGTCCAATTTATGTGTTGCTCTGCAACTTCCAAAAACATAACATAATGGAAACATATTCATTTGATGAATATGCGCCAATGACTGGAATAATTATTTATTTATAATTAGTATGGGCTCTAAATATGTTTTAGTTTAATAAACCAATTAGAGTAAGTCCGAATACATGATGGTGCATGTTGGTCCCGGCATGATTTAGAGGGGGGAGAATATACCTGATATCAAACTTTTCCAAATCAGATCAGAGAACCTGATTAATAGTGAGTCAGTTAGAATGCGGAAAATATGATATGCCTTTTTAAGAAAAAACACTTTTCGAATACAAACATTAAGCTGATAGTATGTGATGAATAGTAAGTTGAAAGCAATACAACAGTAAATGACATCGATTTTATGGGGGGGGGAAGAGTATACTTGATATCAAACATTTCCAAATCAGATCAAAGAACCTGATTAATAGTCAGTCAGTCAGTCAGTATGCGAAAAATATGATATGCCTTTTTAAGAAAAACACTTTTCGAATGCAAACAGTAAGCTGATAGATATGTGATGAACAATAAGCTGAAAGCAATACAAAACAATGCCTGACACTCTTCGACGTAGTGGGAGGGTGATATTTATGCCTTATCGGTATATGTTCACTGGGGAGACGTCTGATCATCTCCCTGTAGATGAACAAGATACCCTGGGTCCTTGGACTTACAACGAAGCAGTGGGAGATATAGATACAGATTCATGGCGAATCGCTATGGACTCGGAATTTAAGTCCATAACTGATACGGATGTATACGAGATCACTGAACTACTTGAGGGCTACAAGGCTATTGGTAGTAAGTGGGTGCACAAGAGAAAGAGAGGATTGAATGGAGAGATCATGACATTTAAGGCCATGCTAGTGGCGAAGGGTTTTACCCAGAAAGAAGGTATCGATTATGAAGAGACCTTCTCGCCTGTAGCAATGACCAAGTCCATTCGGATTCTCCTTGCCATAGCAGCTCACATGAACATAGAAATCTAGCAAATGGATGTCAAAACCGCATTCCTAAACGGTCACCTTGAAAAAGGAAGAGACATCTACATGAAACAGCCAGAAGGTTATGTGAAGGAGGGCGAAGAGCATCTAGTTTGGAAGCTTAAGAAGTCCATTTTTGGACTTAAACAAGCTTCCGAGGTGTGCGTGTACCGTATCCGTGTTAACGGATCAATGGTGTTTCTTGCACTTTCCATAGATGACATACTTCTCATTGGCAACAATGTTGAAGGGTTATCAGACGTAAAGACGTGGTTATCCGAGCAGTTTTAAATGAAGGACTTAGGTAAAGCTGCTTACATCCTTGGGACCAAGGTTATTCGAGATTGCCAGAAAATGATGTTAAACTTGTCACAAGCGTCCTACATTGATACTGTTATTGCTCGTTTTAGCATGCAAAATGCCAAGAGAGGTTCAGTACCTTTCAGACATGGTATTTTTCTATCAAAGAATCAGTTCCCTAAAACGCCAGGAGAGATAGAAAGTATGAAGCTAGTACCATGTGCTTCCGCTGTCGGTAGCCTCATGTATGCAATGCTTTGTACGAGACCAGATATCTTATATGCTATAGGCATGGTCTCAAGATATCAGTCTAATCCTGGACAAGCGCACTGGACTGTAGTCGAAAAAATTCTCAAGTACCTTAAACGGACTAGGGATTATATAATTGTTTACCAGTTAGACAGTCTAGTGCCTTTGAGTTATACATACTCGGATTTCCAGGATGGCAGAGATGAGAAGAAGTCTACCTCGGGTTATGTGTTTACCTTGGGAGGTGGAGCCATTTCATGGAGGAGTGCAAAGCAGAAATTCATTACGGACTCAACCATGGAAGCAGAGTATGTGGCTGCTTCAGAAGCTTCGAAAGAGGCAGTTTGGCTCAAGAATTTCCTCCTGGATCTTGATATTGTTCAAAATTTGCCTAAGGCGATCACGATTTATTGTGATAATGCGGGTGCAGTGGCAAATTCTAAGGAACCTAGATCTCACAAGACTTCTAAACACATAGACATGAAGTACCACATTATACGAGAATTCGTAAATTGAGGAGACATGCTCATTGAGAAGATCGGAACTGAAGACAACCTAGCTGATCTATTCACAAAGACCTTACCAGTTCCGGCTTACGAGAAGCATGTTCGTGGCTTAGGAGTGGTAGAGATGCCCCCCCCCACTTAGGATTGCAGAAACTTTTGTATAAGTGGGAGAAGATTCAGTGATAGATAGGATAGATAGCTGAGTACTAGTTTTTTTGGGATAATGATTCAATAGATGAATTGATAGATTTGATAGATCCCAAAACCCTAGCTAATTATTGTACCTTCGCATCTGTAATAGCTTAGTCGAGTTCAGTTGTTCGAACTCAGTAGGCTAGAGTTCAGTAGATGCAGGATTCAGTAGAAGACCTCGCACTCAGCCGATGAACTCATGATCGAAGAAGTCAGTTGGACAACCATCACCAGCTGAATCTGCTAAGGAATTCGTGCCTTTGCACTGAATGCTCAGAAGAATGTCAGTAGGAAAGTCACTTCAGTTGAAGGTCCGAGGATTCAGAGGAAGTCAACCTTAATGTTTGACAAGTCTCACCTACCATTCTACCTCGACCAATAAGGAGCCGACATCGATCTACTGCTCTGACAAAAGCTGCTCCCAGACTGAAAAAGAGGAGAATCTCTACAGTGCACCTACTCACCAATGTTCAAATAAAGGAGCCGTTTTCCTTATCGTTTCGACACGTGGCTAGACCTCCCTCCAACGGATCTATTCACCATCGACGACTATAAATAAGAGAAGTCGCCATGAAGAGACAAAACCAGGAACCCAAACTATCTACGCACAAACCCTTGTAGTTCCTGGAACACTCTCAACGAAGAATCCAGTGAAGAACTAGCGTCCATTGAAGAACCTTTGTAGTTCATCACTTAGAGGTATATTTGTTCCCCTTCTCTTATCTAAGCAAGCTTCATTGTAATATCTTTAGCTTAGAAACCTCGAGGAAGTTCACATCCTTGTGAAACTGTTCTTATTTGTAAGAAATTCCTCTTAGTTAGAGAAGACTCAAACTCTTAAAGTTTGAAACCCCTGTAAAAGTCACTACGACTATTAGTAGAGAATCTGTCCAGCGCACAGATCACTGAGAACTTGCTCAGTATAAGCTTCAGGTTTTGTGTCTGTCCAGTGAACAGACCAACTGAGACTTGCTCACTATAAATATAACAAGTATCCGACTTTGGTCAGGACAGTGGACGTAGGACCCAGTGTGTCCGAACCACTTTAAAAATTGCTGTGTTGATTTACTGTTTTCTTTAACTGCTCATACTTCATTCAAAACTGTACTTCATAAAACTTAGCATAAAACCGGTATTTTCTAATCGAGACGTTTGATAGGGCCTACACTTCCACACACACACACTCTGATATTGAACGACTGTTCGACTGACTAAAGTCACGAAGGATAAAAGCCTCTTCACTCCTAAAGAGAAGAATGCACAACCTCGACCGAGTCGCTCGCAATGATATGCGATGACACTCATTGACTCTTTATCTCGGAAGGGTACATGACCGCAAGACAACAAAGGAGCTATGGGATGCTCTCGCGGTCTTTGAGCCAAGGAACTCCACAGATTAAAGAAAACAAACTAGAGTTAGAGGCTGCGAAACTTCGAGGCATTCGCTATGCTTCCCGGGGGAGTCCATAGATGATTTCGAGCTCGATTTACAAATCGAGATCAACATCATCAACGGATTGGGGAAGACATTCGGCAACAAGGAGACCAACACCAAAATTCTAAGGGCTCTCAACGGGTCCAAGTGGTACTCTTTTGCTACTTGTATGAGGAGAAGCCGACAATTACGTTACTCGTGATTATATATTTTTAGAACTTAAAGCTGAGGAGTTCGAATTCAACCTCCCACACACCCCCGGTGCTAAAGCTGAAGTGCCAATAGATCATGCTTACAAGGCATCAGCTAGCACTCCCAGAGCAAGTCCCTCAGCATATGAGTGTTCCAATGCTGAGTGTTCCATAGCCTCTGGTATAGCCTTTTGTATTGTCTCCGAATTCGATTATGGGTCCTTCTTCATCAATATAATTCTTCAGTAAGTTCCTCTGGTACGTCATATATCTTGAGCATCCGCTGTCCACATACCATGGATCCTTGAGATGGCTGATTCTTCTGTGCCAGAGCCACCTCGTTCTGTTGTCGTTCTTTGCCAGCAAGCATGCTTCAGGTTCAGCTGAGTTCCAGTCAGCTATATAGATATTCTTTTTGCACGAACCTGATAACATTGTTTTCCCTATAGATTTGTCAACGACATCACAGAAACCAGCGTAAAAAATCACTCTATTCGAGTTATCACAAAATTGACTAACAGAGAGAAGATTATGTTGAAGTCCTTCAACATATGAGTGTTCCAATGCTGAGTGTTCCATAGCCTCTGGTATAGCCTTTTGTATTGTCTCCGAATTCGATTATGGGTCCTTCTTCATCAATATAATTCTTCAGTAAGTTCCTCTGGTACGTCATATGTCTTGAGCATCCGCTGTCCACATACCATGGATCCTTGTGTACCTGCAAAATAAAATTATATTCAGGTACCCTTTATTTTTGATTTTGGGTCCTTAGATGTTAGTTTTGGAAACCCCAAATCGTCTCACGACCTTGGTGGTCTCGGACAGTTTCTTCCCACTTTGATCAACATACTTGATCCTCGGACCGGTCGATCTCGACTTATGAGGCTTTGCTGGTTCAAGAGTCCTGATCTTCTGAGTTGGTGGACTACTGACCTTAGCCTTCTGAACAACTTTCTTCTTCTTCTGACTCTTGGATCCTCTCCTGACTATAGGATCATAATAATATGACCAATCTCGATTTGGATGTGTCATTCCGGAGGTCCATACTGATCAGCCCACTTGACTCTGCTGGTTCCCCCTTGACTGAACTGGGGTGATTTTGAGCTAATCTTCTTGTCAGAATTCTGATAGATAGGATGAGGTGCCTTCATCTTCTGTTTGTTCTTTGCTAAGGGGTTCAGGATCTTACCGTTGATAGTCTCCCCTTGAACAAACCTATCAGTCATCCGATTCTCTGAGTATACGGGGGCAGATGAGGAGGCTCCATGGCTGAACCTGAGTCCCTCCTTGCAATGTTTTGGCTTGTTATTGGCTAGCATCGCCTTAAGCTTTTTCTCGGCTCCCATGTATCGCTCTGTCATCAGGTTCCTCAAGACATCATCACTCTTGTTAAGCATTTCATGCTCGGTCTGAAGTCCTGAGTAATTCTGCTTCAGTAGACTCAGTTCAGTATCCTTCTGAGTCAAGTCATTGGTCAGTACTGAGATCTGATCATCTTGATGCTGAGACTTGGCCATCAGAGAGTTGATCTCCTCCCTGAGTCTCAACACAAGTCCTTCTGACTTAGTAGCAACCTGACTCTCCTGAGAAAGTCTCTGATTCTCCACTTTTAGGGTATCCAACTCCCGAAGAGTCTTACCGAGCCGGGGGGCTCATCGAATCTTCTCGTCGAGTAGTTCTTCATATGCGATCGCGACGTCTAGATTCTCATCTGCACCTGAAATGGTGTCATGTGTGCAGTGTGAAGAGGCGTTAAATGGAGCGTGAGAGTTTACCTCATCATCTTCTCCTGCCATAAGATACTTTTCAGCATCTTCTTCAAGCTCTAGGGCCATGAATGTCGCTTCATCGTCTGATGAATCCATGAAGGAGTCGACTTCATCTGAGTCGTCTGAGAGTTCACCGGCAATATATGCTTGACGTTTCTTGATGAACTTCTCCCTTCGAGCTTTCCGTGCTGCTCTCTCAGCTGTACTGAGCTCAGGACAGTCGTATCGGTGGTGTCCTGACTTCTTGCAGTTGTAGCAGGAGGTGATTTTGCTTTCTTTGCTCTCACTGTGTTTCGATTGTCTTGAATCGTCATGTTTCCTACAACCAGAAGTATGTGGTTCAGGAGTGCGCTTGGGTGTATATTCAGACTTACTCTCTTTCTGCGCCTCTCCTTCTCCTTCTGATACTTCACGGCAAGCAGTGCATATTTCTTAGCTAGGTTTCCTTCTTTTAGATAGCTGATTGAAGGCTCAACCTTGCTAGATGAGGGAGCTATTGTGCTGATTGATGCTTTGAAAGCATGGTCGATCTGAGTGTCAGCTTCAGGTCGCTGCTTCCTTTGGGGTAGAGCGAACTCGAACTCCTCAGCTTTTAATTCTGAAAATATATGACCAGGAGAAACAATGTCAAGATCAGAATGTCTAAGCAAAGTAGCAAATGGAGTCCAATGTCCGTCGGCAGTGCTCTCAAGATTTTGACATTCATCTCTCGGTTGGAGAACGTCTTTCCTAGCCCGTTGATAGTGTTCATCAGATCTGTAAATCTGACGTTGAGATCTTCAATCGTGTCGCCAGGCATGAGAGACAATCTCTCCATCTTCTGAAGTTCAGCGCTAGTTTGTTGGCTTTGATCTTCCGAGTCCCCGGAGATACTTGGCGGACTTGCGGTCCGAACTCTTCAGAGATAGGAGTCACTCGGGGTGGTCGGTATGGCATTTTCGGCAACCTGGTCTAGATTGTGAAGCTTCTTCTCTTCGGGGAGTGAAGAGGCTTACGTCTTTGGGGGATCTTCTTCCCGGTCACCATGCCTCCTCCTTATCTTTGGATCCCGGGTTTCGACACTATCAATCATAGGAATGATAGGTCCGTCTTCCAAGACCTCTATCATCTTTGTTGTGGAGGGAAGTCGGTTGTGCTTCCATTCTGACTCGCCATACCCCGTAGTTCTCACCGAGAACATGAGTACCATCCTGGATTCCTGACATATCGGACATTTTAAATAGTGATATGAATGAAGAATGATATGCAGTGAAAACGTTTTCAGGATCCGTTCAAGTAGACCAGTTTCAGATAACAAGAGTCTTAGAGAACTCCTGCTCTGATACCAATTGTTGGTCCCGAGATAAACGTTTAGGTGTAGAGGGGGGGGTAAATACACCTGAAAACTTTCTCAACTTAAAACGCGAACAGTCCTATTCAGGAGAGTGCCTTGCTGAACAAGTTCAGTAGACCAAATATGCTATTCTGAATCGCGTGGACAAAGTGACTGACTAAACTGAGGCCTGCTAGCTGACTAAGGTCAGAATTCAGTACCGTTCAGTAAGAGTTCAGTAGAGTGCGGAAATGTGTAGGCCCAATTTAGTTGAGTTTGAAAACGTTTTTATTAAAATTGTGTCAGTATATTAGTGCAATCTTTTACGCTTTTCTGAAACTCAGTTGAATGATTTTGAAAGATATTTTCAGTATGATCAGAAATCAATGCAATAATAAAAACAGAACACAGAACACAACGATTTTAAAGTGGTTCGGATATCAAACAATCCTACGTCTACTGTCCCGAAAAGATCAGGAGGCTATTTTATTATACTAAGTTAGTCTCAATCGGTTTGTGCCATTGGACAAACACTCGGTCTTGAGGATTATCTCGAGCAAGTCTCAATTTACAAGTATCAAACTAAAGTGTTTGACAAACTCTCCAACTATGAAGGAGTTCTTTACAAGTAAGAACAGTTCAGGGATGAACTCCTTCGATCTAAGCTATGGATATGTTCTGCTGAGCTTAGGTTAGAGGGAAGGGAACAAGAAGGTGGCTTCTAGAGTGACGAACAGTGAGGAGTAAGCTCTCTAGGTTCGTGTTCAATTACTTGGATACTAGAGGCTATGATTCTAATTCAGCTTGGTTCCCTTTGAGCAAGAATGTTGCCTTTCGCTTGAAGTATTTCTCTGAAGATCTTGCGGAAAGCTTAAGTCGGTAGGTGTTTTGCTCGTAATTGCTCGTGTGTTCTTGATGTGTCTAGGTGAGCTTCGATTTGAATTCTTCCCTCTATTTATAGAGGTGAGCCATGGAAAGATCCGTTGGAGACGATGATCCATGTGTCACTCTCTTTTGGGTAGCTAACGGCTCTTTAAAAGAAATGCGGCAAAGTCTATTCCCTCCATTTACGGAAGTAAGTTGACTAGCGGCTTTAATCGGAAAGTGGACAGTGGTCGCTCATCATTGGTCGAGGTGTAGAAAGTAGTTGAGACAAACAGGACTTCAAGGAAGATCCGAAGGCGACTTCTCACGAATACCTCGTATGACTCTCTCGATTTAACAAGTAAGATCACCGACGGTCAAGAAGACGTACGGCCGTTGCTTAGTCGACCTTGGTTCGGTAGTATACTCCGCTTGAGTCCAACTTTGCGAAGGTCAACTCCCGAGTTCGGTGAACGCTGCCCGCCGAGTCCGGTTCTACCGACTCCTTTCGATATCTTTGCTCTGCTTTGAGTCCGGCCTACCGAGTATGAATACCTCTCGATATCTTTGCTCCTGCTGAGTCCAACACTACTGAGTCTTCACTCCATGGTACTGAGGCTGATAGTCTACTGAAGAGTCAGCAGACAGAACTGAGTGTCTGAACCATGCTGAAAGAATGTCTACTGAGTCTGAAACTCTCAGAGACAGAGGCATAACAATTACAACTCAATAGTTCACCCAATCAAATTAGGGTTTTGGATCATTCAAATCTTCGACACTATACTACTTGAATCATCTCCCAACGGATCCTAAACATGAATATCACACATAAAATATCTCTGTAATCATAAAACATAATATAAAACTATCTCCTAATTATTTCACACAAATATAAAATATTCAATCCTTTCATGTATCCCGACGGGTTTAGGAAATCCTAAGTAAATAAATATTATTTTGCCTCATAATTCTAACATTATTTCTATCTCAATAATAAACAATATAATCATAATATAATATATATAAACACATTCAAAGTTCAAAATAAATTTACATAATAAAAATAATTTAATGACAAATAAGATAGATGCTTTAATTTTCATTTAAATTTCTAAGGCACAACTTATAGAACTAAAACACTTGATAACATGCATGAATAGATATGCAGTTCATTTTATATTGAAAATTTCGGGTGTTACAATCTACCCCACTTAAAAAAAATCGTCCTAAAAAATTGATTAGCTTAAAAACATGAATGCATGTAATTTCATGAAAAAACATGTCTTTTCTGAATTGTGCAATATATGAATTTTAAAAACTTTTCATGTCTTGAAAACTTTGCTTACCTTGCCGGCGCGATGCAGTGATAGTGATGATGGTCAATTACCTGCATAACTTAGAACAAATCTACAGGAAAGTAAACCTGCTCTGATACCACTCTGTAACGCCCCAATTTTCAACACTTAACTTAATGTCATATCATAGATTCATAACTTAAATAACATAACTTATTTGGCAAAAAGTAACATTATTTATCTATTAAATCATGAAATGGATAAGGAATTTATGTTTTTCAACTTATAAATATTAACTCGTAATATTAACAAATTTATACAAAATATGTAATTAATTAATTTAATTGAAAAACACTATTAATAAATTTCATGGCTTTTATAAAAAATATAGACTAAGTTTATGGTATATCGCCCGCTTCGGTATACCGTTACATATTTGGTATACCTTTACATATCCGGTATACCTTATCTTTGGTTTACCTTGATTTTTCGGTATGTCGAAGTGCGGTACGATATACCAAAAGAGCGGTACAACAATGGTATAGAGATTTCTTATAGCAAAATAACCAGTATGACGATGATATGCTTTTTCCCCATACCGAACATTTTTGGTACGATATGCCGTATAACAAAAATAGCACAGTATAACGTACCGAACACCCCTACTTGCATCTCAACACTCAAGGTGAGAATGTGAGATGGGGTTGAGTTCACTTGTTTGTATAAATTCAATGCAATCTTGAGTAATTGAGTTCTCGAACTAGATTAGTGGTTTTTAGGGTTTTATTTGTTGTGAAATTATCAGATCCACTTCCACCTAGGAAATGTGATTAACCTAAATGAGTTGCAAATTCATATGTTTCAATCCAATATTATCATGAGCAAAAGAAATCAAAATCATTACCTCTCTAGCTAAGTTTTCCTTGGATGCCTTCATTCTTCTCTTAATCGAGAGGCTCGTCGCCGTCCACCACATCGGGAGGTCCGACTCCATTAGGTTCCTTGCCGCCCATGGGTTCCTCCTCTTCATCATGCTCCTCTTCCTCCTAAGAATCATCAAATCCCACGTCAGAGTCGGACATAATCTCCCCCAGCTACGATGCATGCCCCAATCTAGAATCCGTTTTATAGGGAGGCTTCAATACCTAACTGTCACTCGTCCGGATATTTCATATGCTGTTAATGTTCTCAATCAGTTTGTGAGCAGTCCACGTCGCACCCATTTGGAAGCTATTTATCGAATTCGTCGTTACTTAAAATGGAATCCTGGCCAAGGTATTTTTCTTCCTTCTGAGGGAGATCTTTCATTGGAAGCTTATTGTGATTCAGATTGGGAAGGATGTTCGCTTACTAGACTCTCTCGCACAGGCTATTTCATTATGCTTGGTGGTGCCCTGATTTCTTGGCGAACTAAGAAGCAGACAGTAGTTGCCCGATCATCTGCAGAGGCTAAATATCGAGCTATGGCTGCGACTGTTAGTGAAGTGTTATGGTTACGTTAGCTCTTGAAAGATCTACAAGTTATAATCACAACACCTATGCCGTTGTATTGTGACAATCAAGCCGCTCGTCATATAGCAGCCAACCCAGTGTTTCATAAGCGAACAAAACATGTTGAGATGGATTGTTACTTTGTTCGTGAACGTGTAGAATCTAAAGATGTTCTAACCATACCCGTTTCCTCGAAGCTGCAACTAGCAGATATTTTCACAAAAGCATTAAGCATCGACCGATTCTCTTTCTTACTTGGCAAGATGGGTGTTCGTGATCTACATACACCATCTTGAGGGGGAGTGTTAGAAGGATAACTCGATACTACATCTTCTCTTGGAGCTAATTTTGGCATAATATATGGAGTGATATACCACTTATTTAGGATCTATTGTTATTGTATCATATTGTATTTATTATTTTATTTTCTTCCTTTTATAGCTAGGGTTGGAGATTCATTGTAATTATATATATAGGATTCATCGAGTGAATACATCATCCTATTCGATAATAATCTTTTGCCTCATTTATCCCTTTTGATTTTATCACATTGTGAATGAAATGAGGTGATTATACGGTTTAAGTAGAAGAGAGGGAGGGATGGAGCGAAAAAGAAATTGTTTCAGCAGTGGTGGTCATCCCTATCCAGATGGCGACACGTCTCATTTTTGCATCTTTTTTCCTTATCTTTTTTTTTTTTTAATTTCATGAACTTTGTTCGGTTTCGGGCAGCACAACATATATGAAAATTCTGCCGAAATATATATTTTTGTGTTCACCAACAATCTGACACACACTCACTCTGCTATGCTGCTACAACAAATTAGGCAAAAAGTAATATACAAAAATTCTGCCGAAACTAGTAAAATCATAATGCGCGTCGGATTGTTACATATTGCTCCAAATAAGAAATTTGAGATTATTTAATCAGAATTTCAATATCTTAGGTTTGTTTTGCCACCTTTATAAGTCTAATTCTAATTCTATTAGTTGAGCAAATATTTTAAGCACCATACACTATTAATTAATAAAGTTAAACCAATCCTTAGATTGCACTGCTTATTTGCTAGTCAAGTTCAGCCTCATGAAAAACTCAAGGGCTTTGAGCCCATGGAACAGAACCATGCTTTGCGCAAAGCCATTCTACGGATGAATAACCGCAGCGCTTGTGGGTTGAATTTGACGGATGCTCGTGCTATCAAGACGGGATTTGATTTGTAGATCAGTAGGTACAATTTCTAGCTCAGGAATCTGATTACAAGGAGCCAGCTTTGTGAGGCGCGCCAATTGTGTGATGAAATGCCTCGCAGAAATACTTGCTCAGTTAACATGATGATCTCTTGTTATGTCAGGTTGGGATATCTTTCTTATGCTCAGAATGGAGATGGTAAAGCCACCACGCAGTCCTTTGAAAAGATGGTTAGATCGGGTCTTCATCCTGATCATGTTAAGTGTTCTAACTGCCTGCAGCCACTCGGGGCGAGTTGAAGACGCATTAGAGTGTTTCAGTTTAATGACGCAAACTTACAAACTTGTTCCGAGGAAAGAGCATTATACTACTTTGGTTGATGTGCTCTGTCATTGATGGCCGAAATGCCATTCCAGCCAGATGAAATCATGTCGTCTTTTGTTTTAAATTCATGCAGGATCCACAAGAATCAAGAGTTTGCTAAAAAAAGCTGCAGACGAACTTTTTAAGCTAGATGTGGTTAGGGATGCTGCAGCCTATATTCCAAAAGTAACTGCGTCTTGAAATTAAACTCAAGGTTCATGTCTTCACTGCCAATGATAGGACTCATCCACTTAGTGAGGAGATAAGGAGAAAGATCATTTGGCGGAACGGATGGAAGAGGAAAGCTATAAGCTTGATGTTAGTTGCACCCTTCAGAATGTGAACAATGAACTAAAAGCCGAATCACTAAAGTATCACAGTGAAAGGTTGGCCATTGCATATGCACTAATAACTACTCCAGAGGGATCACCAATACTGTCATGCTCCTATAAAGGTGATCTCAAAAATTGTTAAAATACAAATTACTGCGAGGGACTGGACTGCAATAGGTTTCGTCACTTCAAAGATGGAGCCTGTTCTTGCGCTTTTCGTTTCTCAGAATATTTTGATTTTGGGGGTATTTCAAAGTTCCTGTGAAGCTTTTTCTCTGGATTACAGACTAGGAGTCGAATTAGACCAACACATTTAATATGTTTTTTCATGATCATATTTCATTTCGGCGGTTAGCATCTTGGAGGTGATGAAGGATCGTATTCTGAGGCGAGGATCTGAGTCAATTCCATAGCTAACAACCTATGAACTCAAAACAAACTTGCGAACATAATGATTATTGGTAAAAGCAAGCACACAACTTTCATACACACTTCATATCCTTGTAGAGAATGGCGATGATTTTGCAAAAGATTATTAGCAAGATAAGAGTTTTGATCAATTCTTGCAATGAAGTTTAATTGGAATTTGCATAACTGAGAAAACTCCGGCATTTCTGGAAATGCACTTACTGAGATTAGTGTTGGCAGGTAGAATTGCTGAGCTTTTTGCATCAATGAATTTCAATGCATTGATAGGCGTCTTCGTTCGAATTAACGATCACAAATTTACTATTTATCTTCACAAAAGAATTATAATTTTCAAAGAAAAACAGTTTTATTTGTATCTGGATAATATTTATAATATTGATTAAATATGAAAATACCGACTGAAAAACATATGAATATTGGAGTTAGAATATAAATTAAAGTACGATTCATTGAATTAAAAATCAAAATTATTCAGTACGACAAAAAATTCATTTATTATCATTTGAATGATTAATATTTATCTAGTCTCATTTTGTGAGATTGAAAAGATTTTATGTCAATATAATTGTCCTCTGTGCACATTTATGACTTACCACGTGAGAGTACCCATCATCATAAATTAGTTTCAATCCCTCTCCATTTCCAATAGAATTACGGCTCTATACTAACGAGTTAAGAAAGAATAGCATTTATATAATTATGAGTTATCATGCACGAATTAAATATTATCTGATACTTTTTTCGTCTCGCTATTAATTGGGCTGTCCAGCTAATATTATCATTTTTTTTCTAAAATGACAAAAATCACTATCTCATTTTTTATACTCTCTCTCTTGAAAAATATCTCATAAACGATTCCGATCCACTCCAAGTAAAAAATTAATGATATTTAATTTTTTAAATATTTTAGATTATTTCTTCAATTACAATACTAAAAAAATTATAGAATAAATCGATTGTCTTTACTAGCCATTGCAAACAATTGGATAATTATCATTTTCTCTCACCAATCTCCTCGAAAGCGTGTCAATTTCTTAATATAATTAAAACTCATAAAATGCACACTAAAACAAAGTTTTTTAATTTCCGTACCGAAATCAAAGGGGACAGTAATAATGGGACGGAGGGAGTACATTAGTTCTTAATCCTCACGAAAGAATACTAATTCTTTACTCGTAGTTTAATTTTTAGTCGAGCTCTCCATTTGTTTAGGATTTAAAAATATTTAAAAAAAAAAGTGAATTGATGAACCAAATCGTACGAAATCATTTAAAAGTAGTTCGGTTCAATTCCGACACCTAATACACTTTTAACAGATCGAGCCATTCATGAGGAAAGAAGAGCCTCGGCGAAATGTCCCCTTGGGATGACATAGCGGTGAAGGTGGGTGGCAGAGCCGATAGGTCATGGGTTCAATTCCCACCTGACACGCGCCATGTGTGAGTCTGTCACCCTGTCACATTAAGGGTGGTTTAAGCTCTTCCATGTGGTTTGCAGGCTATTGCACAGGAGCGAGGTTTACCCTGTGCGCACCAAAGGTAGCGGCTGCGGGTTCCTCGTCAACAAAAAAAAAAAGCTTCGGCGAAATGAAAAAGGAGGCCCCAAGATAAACTTCACATTTCTATTTTTTTTATATAAAAACCAACTAAAAATATTTTAGTCTACCGAAAATAAAACATATGAACTATTAAAATGTTTAAAGTTCAAACCATACTATCTATGTTTTGGACGAATTTAAAATTTTGGTTCACTTATATATTTAGTTGGGTGTCTGAAATGCATAAAAATCCAAATTAAACCCGACAGCTACACCCTTAATTACATAGCATATAATAATTGAAGTATTTCATATGATCTCATATCGATAAGGGCTGTCGATATTTGGGCTCATATTCTTCAAATGGATTTGGAGCAAGTGGAGGATGGTTATTTAATTATTGGGCCTAACCCCATCATATTTGGGCACCCAATTCTCTCATTTCGGTTTAGAGTCAATCTAGATTCTATACCATATAACTAAACCAATACATTACAATGTTGAGTAATCTTCCCACAAAAATAATAATAAATCACACATTTACGTAATAGATCTAATCTGTGGAAATGCAAATCTAATTTTATGAGACTTTTGTAATTCTAATAAATATCTAAATATAATATTACAATATTATAATGGTACAATATAGTCCTCAAATTATGGAGTTTTGACCGAATTAATTTTAGTTCTACTTAATAGGTCCCAAACTATTAATAATTGGTCGAATTGGTCTTCCGGCAATTTCATCGTCGGTTTTAAGTCAACGAAATTTTGGAAAAAATAATAAAAGGATATTTTTGACATAAAATTTTTACGGAACCAATTTTGCCAAATTGTATAAAGATTGAGGACAAATTTAAGAAATATTTATATATATATATATATATATATATATATGTAATATTTTCATACATGACATGCACAGTGGTTTTGTTAGTAAGATACTTGAAATTGACTAGTGTGCATCATGATGTAGGTGCAACATGATCAAAATATCCAATTTTGACCCGTTTGATCCGGTTTTTGACCCGTTGACTACTATTAAAAAAATAAATAAAATTAAAACTCTACCTCATGGTGAAGACGTTTAATGGAGATGCGATAGAGATGTTGGAGAAATTTGTTTCTCTATCCTTGCCTATGAACTATGTATATTATGATTTCGTATGTGTGCATGACTCTAAACTAATATATTTGTAGGCAGATAAAACACCGATTGATATTAAATATCTAGTCCAAGATAGAGATTATCTTCTTAAAAATAACCAACTTATCGGATTTAACATATATCCCTTGTAAATTAGACCACAATAATAATTAATAAGTGAGATATGGGAGAGAGAGTGAGAGAGTTAGATTATTATGTAATGTTTTAGTATCTATTCTACACGAAACTTTCATCCTTTTCCAAATACCATGATAATACCATTTATCTATTTAATATAAATTGCAAGATATTCCGATGTATGTGAAGACCAGAGTATTCTTGAGTCTTGATCTTTTACCATTTCTATTAGACTTGAAATTCCATAATACTACTAATATTTGTTTGATTAAAGATGAACAGAATCCTTCAAATCTGCTGCTTTTTCCATCACAACATTTGTGTGAGTAATTAACCTTCACTGTACAATGATTGGATTGCCCCTCCAAGTTCTTTTCTGTTGTAACTGACAAAATTAGGACAATTATTAAAGAAAAATATCATTTATGCATAAATCTAGAGTCGAAATTCATCAACATAATTAATTACCCGCCCCCCCGGTAATATTTTGTATTTTTCACGATATTTATGTACACCAGCTTTACATGAGGTATTTATAGTATTTTTTAATTGCACCCATTTATTTGAGATTATTTATTATTTATTTTCATGTTAAGACGGAAATATAATATGGATTATACTTTTTCAAACCGATGTTATCTACATTTCAATTTAAATTTCAATCAATTGGTTATTGTTGAGTTTGTTAGGGTGCCCAAATTGCGTGGAGAGAACTACTTACCTATTACTGGGCCCACATCAAACTGTAATAGAACATTTTTCCTTTATTTTAAGGATATTATTACAATAAATCATTTGTTCTTTACTTCTTCTCCCTCGGAAATTTAAAAGTAAAAATAAATGTTAATATTGCAGAAAATCTTCCATACTGGGCAATGTATACTTATTTTTAATTAGTAGCACGCCGACCACATAAATTAGAACAATTTAAAAATAATGCTAATATATATACATGGACAATCTTACTCAAACTAGAAATTTAATTATTCTATATCATCATATTTATTACTAAATAAAAGTATTCTTAGTAAACAAAACATAATTGCAAAAATTCTCACCGCGTGAAAGGCCAAAAAGTAATTCACTGAACAGAATAATTGGTCAGAAAAATAAAAATAAAAAATAAGATCATGAGTGGTCCCCATTTCAGTATAACAAATTTTCCCTTTACAGGAAACATAGATCAAAACAAGGCCAATGAAAAAATAAAAAAATAAATAAATTTTGCAGAAATAAATATATAATTGTTGAGTGTTAGTCCCCTCCTAGCCAACACCATATCACCAACCCACAAATTTGCCTTCTCTCTCTCTTTCCCTAGTCAAGAACATTGATTTTTCTGGCCGCATTCGACGAATTCAATCTTGTTTTTAGGTACAGTAAGATGTGGACAAAGACACTCAAATCTTTTTTTGTTGGTTTATGGAAATGAAGAAAGTTAGTTTTGTTGATGAATTATTTGAGTAGCAGGTAGTAGGGTCTTTTTGCAGATTTTGTTTTTGTTGTTGAAGGTACACTGACATAAATCAGTATATAATTGACAGAAACAGTTTGGAAATGGATCGAAAATGGTGGTTTTGAGTTTGCATGGAGGCGGAGCTGAAAATGCTTTTATGCCCTACCTAGTCTTGTGCCCCTCTCCATTATAATCTTTCTCTATTATCCCATCCATGGAAGACCAGCCCTACCCGAAGAACGACGCCGCTTCCGCGCTCGAGATGGAGCTCCACCACCACCTTGACAACGGCGGCAACATGGTGTACAACGTCTCCTCAAATTGGCAGGAAATGGATACTTGTTTCAACGGCGAGAATGGGGCCCACTACCACCATCCGCAGAATTCCGATTTCAACCAGATCTACGATGGCCCTGATTTGCTCAACATGTTCCCTCTGCCGCGCGTGCTTCCCAACTCCCCCATCACCTTCTCCCACTCATCTCAGAACTCTCCGGCCTTCTTGGCTTCGCTGGGGCTATTGGGGGATGTCTCCGCCTCCGCCGCGCCGTACGACCCTCTACTTCCCTTGAATCTCCCACCACAGCCGCCTCTCCTGAGAGAGCTCTTCCAAGGTGGTGGGGTTTATTCATCTCGAAATGGAAGCTTGTTCACCGCCGGAGGAGTTGACGAGAGAGAAAATGCCGGACTGTATCAGAACGGCGACGGCGTGTTTGAATTTACCGCTGCGGATATCGGTAAGAATCGAGATGGGGTAAAAGATACTGAGAGACACAGAAGAGTCCTCCTCAACAACAAATATGAAGCTCTAGGATCATTACTCCCAAGCCCCACAAAGGTAGTTTCAAATTTTAATTTACAATTTCATTCAATCTTGTGATTTTAATTAGATGTGAATTTTATGAATTATTTGAAGAAAGATAGAGCTTCAGTCGTGGGAGACGCCATCAACTACATCAACGAGCTGAAGAGGACGGTGAGTGAGCTGAAAGGGCTAGTGGAGAAGAGGAGATGTGCCAAGAGGCCGAAGATAGAACAAAACGACGCAGTCCAGGGGAGCGAATCCAAGTGCGTGGGCGACACGCTCCGGAGCTCATGGCTGCACCGCAAGACCAAAAACACGGAGGTTGATGTCCGAATCATCGACGACGAGGTCACCGTGAAGCTGGTTCAGCAGAAGAGGATCAACTGCTTGCTGTTTGTGTCCAAGGTTCTTGATGAGCTCCAGCTGGATCTCCACCATGTTGCTGGAGGCCTCATTGGTGATTACTACAGTTATCTCTTCAACTCCAAGGTACATTAATTCATTCATATAAACAGGCATCATTAATTCATTAGTTTAATTAACCAATTTAAATTTGCAGATTTGCGAGGGTTCGATTGTGTATGCGAGTGCAGTGGCGGATAAGCTGATTGATGTTGTGGACAAACAGTATGCTGCAGTAGCTATTAATTAGGTAAACTTTTAAAAGCTCTTAATTAAGTTTTTAATCATGGGCTTAGTGCCAAAATTGGTTCTTTAATTTGTACCATCCAAATAGTACTCTTAGAGAGAGAACGAAGAAAATGAGTCAAAGTAGTGACAGTTTCTTGAAATGGGCATGCATTAGTACACATACACTCTTCCCCCCGATGGTTACTAAATAGAAATAGGTGTGGTACTAAGACTAGATACCAACTGCAGCTTCAGAACACACATTATATTATATATATATATATATTCACAAATAATGCAGACTTTGATTCCAAGATGATGCTTGAAATATCTTTTAATTTCTGACTAACAAATGTATGTGACTTTTATGAAAGAATTATTGTAGTCTACTGAATTAATAAGTTTGACGGTGTTGAAATTAAGGAATTTATATTTGGTGTTGTGCAGGGGGCTTTGGCCTAGAAAAGACAGTTGACGTTGAAGGAGTACTAATTAAGCTAGGGTTTAGTGAGATTAATAATTCTTAATCTCTCTTTATGTCATAATTATTTCTACGAATTAAAAATGAATTCAATATATATATGTTGCGGTTTACGCAAATATCATAATAGATATGTATTATACTTAATTTATTCGAGAAGTACTGATATAATGCAACTCGATATATCTAGGCGTAGCTATATGTACAATTATATATATTTTCATACTCTCATTTTTATAGGTTTTTTAGCTTTTTTTTTCGGATAACACAGTAGTTAATTATAACAACAGACCATATATGTATGTCCAAAATTCATCAACAATTAGTTAGGGCAAAAATCATACTGATAAGACTTTAGGCTTAAACACAAAAACCCTAAAATGGAAAATCACGTATCAAATAGAAATAGAAACAATCCAATTTCTTTTGCAGAAAATCTGAAAAAGAAAGAAAAATAAATAAATAAAAGAATATGAATGAAAAAAAGAGCCTAATACTTCAAGATCTGATAATGTCGAGGGCCAAGCGAAATTCGTTTTGAAGGCGATATCCCCATGCTTGAACTAAATCGCCTTTGTGCAAGGCGTTGGCCTCAACAAACTTTCTCCATTGACGGATAAGAACAAGTTTTCCAAGAGCAGGCCACTTCTTTAAGTGGAGAATGTACTCCATGCCACGCGGATCCGTCGTGATAACCCTAAGATAATCGGATTTCTTGTCTACGTTGTGAACTTTTTTCTTCTCCTCTTCTCTCAAAGATGCCATGAGTTTGTCGCTTTCTCGGATGAGCAACCGGTTCAAATTACTGCTAATGTCCGAGAATTCGAGCTCCTTCTCGAACAAGAAAACGGGATGTTGTTCAAGTATTCTTGGATTGAACTGCGGCGGGGCCGGGTTTACCTCCACATCGATTAAGTTACCATCAACTTGCGGTTCATGATCGATTCTATTGTCATATGCATTGCCATCCGATATGGGATTCTTTGAATGGATGTCGACGGTCACCCCGAACAGTATGATTGTTCTTGGTTCTTTGCAGGCGGAAGGACCATCTTCATCGCATGAATCATTGTTGCTTGCTGTGTTTGTCTGTCGACGGGGATCATCCATATTTTCCTTCTTAGAATTTTCGATTTGGTGTTGTATGTGAATATTTGATGATGCCTGCCCCCATTTATTTATATACAGTTGTGAAAAAGGAAATCGATTCCTACGAGGAATATCAGTTCATAATTAACGTGATGTTGAAATTTTGAAATAGGAGAGGTTTCGGATCATTACTACTTATCAAACGCTAATCCCATTGGAGGACGAAGAAATTAATTCATTATATTCTACCCTTCTCTTTTAATGAGGGAACTCCTATACATTCTTCTTATTTAGTTTAAATGGTTATTCTCCTCTAAATATATCAATTTTTTTCAAATTTCCTTCGCACACGAACTTTCAATTTAGCCCATAAAGACCTCAACTCTTGATTTGTTTCAAATTGCACTTCGATCAAAAATCCGGCGAAATCAATGGTAACGTGATAATTTTCGGCGTGATATGGCTGCTGACATGTCGGGTAAGTCATAATCGATCTTATTTGACTTTTCAGTAAATACACAAACTCTTCACAATTTCTTTTTTTGCACATGAAATTTAAATTTAAATTTAATTTATTTTTTGCACACAATTGAAATTTAGAATTTTTTTTAGTTATTATTTATTTATAATATGATTTTTATAATAAATGAGTGAATTAAGTTTGAACAAACCGACTAAAATAGGTTTTCAATGATGATTAAGATATCATGGCAAGGGAAGATGACAAGATCATCGAATCTAACGTGTCGATTTGGTAACATGAAATGGAAAAAATTGAGAAATTGCGTAATTCAAGAAATGGAATCATTCCTTATTTTCTAATTTGTTTTTGGTTTCGAATCATGAGGGTATAAAATCTTTCTTATTCTTTTTGTGACTATTTGGTCAAAAAATGAGGTTTAGAATCAAAAAATGGGAATTTAATTCAAATCCGTGTGGTGATTGGGCAATGAAAAATTAGTGAATCAAATACAAGGAAATAAACTCCCTACAAAAATTCAAACGAACACTCGTTAAGAGAATTAGGGTTAAGCTTGGTTTGGTTAATTGCATATTTAATATATAAAAAAATATTTTAGTTGGTTTGTTCAACTTAATTCGGTCATTCATTATAAAAATCTTATTAGAAATAGATAATAATTTAAAAAAAAAAATTATAAATTTCAATTGTATGAAAAAAAAAATTAAATTTAAAGTTCATGTGTAAAAAATGAAATTGTGAAGAGTTTGTGTATTATACGATTATGACTCACCCGACATGTCTCCGCAAATCGCGTTGCGCCGGAAAAGCGTAGCTTTGATTTATTTGGATTTTTGATCGGTATGCAATTTGAAACAAATCAAGAGTTGATGTATTTATGGGCTAAATTGAAAGTTCATGTGTAAAAATGGAATTTGAAAAAAGTTGGTGTATTCAGCTGAAAATGAGGATAAAAAAGGATAACCCTAGTTTAAATGTGTTAAATAGGAAAAAGGATAAAAAAGTTATTATGTATTCAGCTGAAAATGAGTATAACTATCGTGTGCGAAAAGAAAAACTATTTATTTTTAAATAATATTATACGAAAATGCCTCACAAAAACTAACTTGTGCAAATCTAAATTGATATAATCCCTTTAACACCATTGTTGGGTGATGATTTTATCCTCAGCACTGTTATACTTAGTGGGAAATGATTTTGTCTTCAGCACTGGCCGTAAGCTCAGTAGCCTCGTGCTCTGTACCTATCTAAAGATTTGAAGATCCCAAAACCCTATCTTGATTGATGAACCATTCCCGTGTAATTGTTTTGTCTCTGAGGTTTCAGACTCAGTAGACACTCTGCTCTGGTTAAGGCGGTCAGTAGCTTATCAGCCTCAGCACCAGAAGTAGAAGACTCGGTATTTCTTGGACTCGGCGGGAGCAAAGGTATCAAGGGAGTCGGTAGAACCGAACTCGGCGGGAGTAGTTCATCGAACTTCGAGGCGACCATCGGTAGAGTACCCTCAGCTTGTCTCTCTCTTCGAATGAAGATCGGACTCGGCAACGGCGAGCAGTCTTCCGAACGTCGGACACTTTTTGAATATACAATCAGTATTGTCAAGTACGAGGAAAAGAGAAGTCAGCTTCAGTATGCCTCGAAGTCTGTTCCGTCTCAACCACTCCATAATCCTCGACAAATGACAAGCATACACGTGTCTCTACCTACTAAAGCTGCAAGTCAACATATTTCCAGAAACGGAGGGAAAGGACACTGTTACATCCTTCAAAAAGAGCCGTTAGCTACCAAAAGAGAGAGAAAGGAAGATCATCTCCAACGGATCTTTTCCAATCTATGCTCTATAAATAGAGGGACATTTCAAGCCTTAAAAAAAAAAAGGGGCACAAGAGAGAGAGACGAATGCGCATAAGCTTAACGACGAAAACAAACACAAGCATTCAAACGAGCTAGAACCAGAAAACCCTAAGTCTTCCGCAAGAATTTGAAGATCTATCTCCGGCGAAAGACTACCTTCTCAGCTCATAGGGAACCAAGCTAAAAGCCGTTAGAAGAGCCTCCTAGTATCCAAATCGACGATACACGAACCTAAAGCTTATTTATTGTTCGTCGATCTAGAAGCCACTCTCTCATTCCCTATCCCTCTAACCCTAAGCTCACAGAATATACTTATAGCTTAGACGAAGGAGTTCATATTTGAACCCAATCCTTATTGTAAAAGGACTCCTTCATAGTTGGAGAAGTTTGTCAAACACTTTAGTTTGATGCCTTTGTAAACTGGGACTTGCTCAGTATAATCCCCAAGCCACGGCTTTGTCCCGTGCACAAGGCGACCGAGACTAACTCGGTATAATAAATAGCCTCCCTGAACTTTTCGGGACAATGGACGTAGGATCGATTCATATCCGAACCACTTTAAAAATCATGTGTCTTGTTATTGCTTTTCGATTCTTGTTGCATTGATTTTACTGTTCATACGAAAACCTACTTTAAAATCATACAACTGTCTCAGACATACTTGAACCGTCTATTCGTTGAACCGAGACTTGCTAAAATGGTTTTTCCACTCAATTGATTTGGGCCTACACTTTTCCGCAGCTGAACTCTACACTGTTTGATACGAATTCGACTCGATCGGCTAGCGGATCTCGGTAGAGTCGAGACTCTTTGCCTACACACGATTTAGAACAACTATTTGGTCTGCTGAATTATTTCAGTACGATACTTTCCTGAACAGGACTGTTCGTGTTCGAAGTTGAGAAAATCGGAGTCAGGTGTATTCACCCCCCCTCTACACCTGACCGTACACTCGGGACCAACAATTGGTATCGGGCGCACGGTGTTCAACTAACCACCTGAGTTCTATAAGACTCGTCGTTCAAACCGGTCTACTTGAACGGATCCGGAAAATCGTTTTCACTGCATATCACTCTACATTCATATCATTATTCTTCATGGCTGATATGTCAGGTATAAGGATGATACCTATGTTCTCAGTAGAGAACTATGGGGTATGGCGGGTCAGGATGGAAGCACATCTGACCTCCCTCCACGATAGTATGACTGAAGTACTTGAGGAAGGGCCTATCGTTCCTATGATCAACAGCGTCGTGACTCGGGATGCGCTCTTTGGAGGAGGAATGGTGGCCAGGAAGAAGATTCCCAAAGATAGAAGTCTCTTCACTCCTGAGGAGAAGAAACTACATAACTTAGACCATGTCGCCAGAAACGCTATACTAACCACCTTAAGTGATTCGTATCTTGGCGGGGGTTCGGGAATGCAAACCGCAAAGGAACTCTGGGACGCTCTAGCGCTACTGAGTCGGGGGACTCAGAAGATAAAAGCTAACGAACTAGCGCTGGAACTCCAAAAGCTGGAAAATTTGTCTCTCATGCCTGGTGACAAAATAGAAGATCTAAATGTCAGATTCACGAATCTGATGAACTCCATCAACGGGCTGGGAAAGACATTCAGCAACCGAGAGATGAATCTCAAGATACAGAGGGCACTGTTGGACGGACACTGGACACCTTTTGCCACTTTATTGCGCCATTTCGATTTAGATGTTGTCTCTCCCGACCATATCTTTTTGAACTTCGAGCGTAAGAGTTTGAGTTCGACAGACCTCAACGAAAGCAAAGAGCTGAAGCTGACATAAAAATTGACCATGCCTTCAAAGCATCAGTCAGCACAGCATCTCCCGCGACGAGCAAGACAACGAGTAAGACTGAACCTTCACTCAACGACTTACAAGAAGGAAGTCTCGCTCAGAAGTACGCGCTCGCCGTGAAGTATCAGAAGGAGAAGGAGAGGCGCAGAAAACTGACTAAAGCATACCGAGACACAAAAGGTAAGTCAGATTATACGCCAAAACACACTCCTGACTCACAATCCTCTGAATGCAGAAAGAAGGATGACTCAGCACCATCAAAGGATAGCGAAAATAAAGAAGAAAGAGTCATCGCTTGCTACAACTGCAAAAAGCCAGGACATTATCAATATGATTGTCCTGAGCTCAGTAGTGCTGAACGCGCAGCACGCAAGGCAAGGAGAGAGAAATTCGCCAAAAAGAGACAATCTTATATTGCAGGCGAAATCTCAGACGACTCAGAAGAAGTCGACTCCTTCATGGATTCATCCGATGATGAAGCAGCTTTTATGGCCTTAGAGCTTGAAGGTGAAGAAGCTACGAAAAGTGCCTAATGGCGAGGAGAAGAGGATGAGGTAAATTCTCATGAACCACTTAACTCCTCTTCACACCGCACACACGACACTATTTCAAAGTGCGAGATGAGAATTTGGACGTTGCTACCACTTATGAAGAACTGTTAGACGAACAAATTCGAGATGAGCACGCAGCTCGGTAAGACTCTTCGAGAATTGGATACCACGAAAGTGGAGAATCGGAGACTTTCTCAGGAGAGTCAGGCCGCTACGAAGCCGAAGGACTTGTGTTGAGACTCGGGGAGGAGATAAACTCTCCGATGGCCAAGTCTCGGCATCAAGAAGATCGAATTTCTGTTTTGACCAATGACTTAACTCGAAAGATACCGAATCGAGTCATCGAAGCAAGAACTGTCAGGACTTCAGACCAAGCACGACACACTGAAAAAGAGGGATGATGTCTGGAAGAGCCTGATGACTGAGCGTTACATGGGACTGAATTCTGACTCAGTCAGCTAGCAGATCTCAGTAGAGTCAGACTCTTTGCCACACATGATTCAGAACAGCTATTTGGTCTGCTGAATTATTTCAGTACGACACTTTCCTAACAGTACTGTTCGTGTTCGAAGTTGAGAAAATCGGAGTCAGGTGTATTCACCCCCCCCCTCTACACCTGACCGTACACTCGGGACCAACAACCATTATTTTATTACTAAAACTAGGACATCACCCATACTCCATACGAAAAAATATTACAATTTTATGATACAATAGTTAATACTACTTTAAATAATAATATCATATCATATCATATATCATATTATTAAAACACAAACTATTAAGTAGAATACGAAGTAATATTCAAGTCATATATATTATTAAAACACAAACTACTAAATGGAACATAGTAATATTCAAGTCGTATATATTATTAAAATACCTTGTTGATTAAGAATGGTATCTGTGGCTACTGTTGTTTACTAGTAAATGGAGTACGTAGTAATATTCAATATTTTGAATCATGTTTCTCAAAGATTAGGTGAAAAATGTGCAATATACTCCTTAAGCATCTTTTTTTTTGTGGAATAAAATTTAGATTAGGTGACGTTAAACAGCTATAAGCATAGTATTTTGGTGAATAAAAAGTTTTTTTCACATCATGGAAAAAAAAGAGGAAAAAGATTAGTCGGCTGCTCGTGTTTCCTCAAGCCCATCAGAGAGCTGCTGTTTCAATTGATTCTTATAAATTATGTATTTGTTTCAGAAGCTGGAGACACTCCATGATCCAAATGGCTACCTTACTCAAGTTGTCATGGAGAAATCTAAACATTATTTTAGTGATTAAGACTAACAAATTCATAGGATTTTAAATAATTAATCTACAAAACGTATACATTCATACTAATATCTTCCACCTTTATTTCTAGAAATGTATCATATTTTCGAATATTCATAATTATATAGGTCATTGTTTGTCACTAATATTTAAGCATTGTTAACACCCCTAGTCTTCTCATAAAATAGGTAATCTCTCCCAATTGAGATCCACATAGCTCAAGAGCTTTTATTGAAGACATTTGTTTCACTAAATTCGATATAAGGTTTTGGCGAACAAATGTATAAAGACTTGGTAAATAATTATTGAGTAATAGTAAGAGACACAATTAAAATTTGAAGAAGTAGCTCGGAAATATGTGACAAAAAACACGAACCGTTTTAACACCTCCATCTTGTTCTTTTGAGAATGAACATAACTCAATATTTGTAATTTGGGTTAATAAAACTCTATTCAAACCAAGAAAATCAAGAAACAACATGATTTCAACTAAACTAACAAATTTAATGAATGTGTTGGGACATCTTAATCTATTATTTCATTCATATGCGCGATGATGATTGGTATTCCATCCATTTCTTGCCTTATTACATGTAAGAAAATTACATCGTCCCCATTAGTCATACATTTGCTACGTTCTGCATCCTGTCTGCATGTCCATCTAAACAAAAAGATTAAATGAATTTTCTAATGCATGTGTACATAATGCCAAGCAGTCTCGACATTCTAGAGCTATCGCACATAATATACGGATAAGACAACGTAGAGGGATGATGCTTTTTATACAATTTACAAATATAAAGTTTGAGGGACAAAAAAAAAAGTCAATATAAAGATGTAAATCTAATACAACCGCTAAACAAATATGTTTTTATCTGAGCATGAATTTGTAAATACAATGCAAAGATTAATAAGCAGAACTTTAAGGCGATAATTCTCTGGGGAGTGTCAATTAGCTCCTCCCTTGAGAAGCATCCCCGAAGATTCAGATGGTGATTCTAGGATAATCGTATCCAGAAGAGCAACAAACCCAGTGAAGATGCAAGTCAAGCTTTCTTTTCAATACTTGTAGCTCCATCCTTTTTTTTATTAACTTTACATATAAACAGAGTGTGTATAGCCTGCATTCCTTTTGATGCACAGCTAGAAGTCTAGAACATAGCAAAAAAGGATCAAATGTAGATCATTCATCACTTTTGACATTAAGAAAGTTTTTAGATTGGTTGTATAATTACAGATTTTGTTGGGAAGAATCACATTTATTTCTTACTGAATCAATTTGAAATTAACAGAGAATTTCATTGGTTTTTACGAAACATGTCAACAATGCAAAACTTCATAATCAAACAAATTCAGAAATTGAAGTTTTACTATTTCACAAGCGCATAAAATAAATATCAATTAAAAAATGCAACGAATATCTGGGAAAGTAACTATCAGACTTTTCAAAATCACGGCGTGAGAATCCTCAAAGCGTGAAGAGAAAGAATTTCACATAATGCGCTCAGTTTCACAGGAGATGGGGGAATGGGCGGCTGACAAAAGTGGGAAGAAAGAAACTGTTGGGTTATGAGTCAGTGGTTGATCTTAATAACCACTTAGAGGGTACTTAGTATTATTTTATCAGTAGTTCTTGTAATAGGACTTATCTATTTATCGGTAATGGGGGAAATCATAGTAATTTAATGCTATGGAATTGAAGATCCCAAAACCCGTCTTGTATCCTTGGTGTAGTGTTGATAAGACTAGATGATGTAATAGGCTGGCCGATTGTATTTTCTATTATCGTTTTGTCTAAGTCCGGTAAGGGGTAAGTGTTGGTCTGATCTTCAGTAGGAAGTTACTTTCTAGAACCCCACGCATTGTAAGAGCTTGTGTTCATAGGTCATCAGCTGACTTCAATCAGTAGAAGATTTCTTTTCGGCTGACCCACACGTAGAAGAACATAGTATCAAGCTCAGGACCTTCGCAGTCATCACCGATTCCACTCAGTAGAAGATCCGTTATCGGCGGACTCGGACCGAAGAAGACAAGAGATCTTATCGTGTCTATGGTATTCGACAAGAAACGACCCTTCCTTTAACATCATTCGAAAGTCAGCGGAAGATCATACGAGGATGAGTGAGAGTCAACTCTCGATGAAGACCGATATCGACAAGTCTCACCTACTACAAACCTCGACCAATGAGAAGCGCCTAAGCTCTACCTACTCGACCAACTAAAGTTGCTCTCATGCACAATGACCAACTACTCTGCGACAACATTTCGAACATATGGTCGGTT
>CM054820.1:20485298-20506477 GCA_028984105.1 Lavandula angustifolia
TTTCCTTGGACTTTTGTGAGACGTGGCATCGTCCCCTCCAACGGACAAATGCTTGGGTCACAACTATAAATAGAGAAGCCTTTCCGAGCTCCACGCACGGGATATCAAATGGATTACACGCTCAAGATTTCGAAACACTCTAGCGCCTTTCACGAAGATCCAGCGAAGAACTTGCTTCATTAGAATATTTCTAGTTCTTCTCTCTAGAGTTTTCTTCTTTAGATCCCTCTTCTCTATCTAAGCTCCATTGTTTTATCCATAGCTTAGAACCTTCAAAGGAGTTCATATTTTGTGACTGTTCTTATTGTAAGAACTCCTTCATAGTTGGAGAACATCCCCTCCCCTTCAAACTTCGGTTTGATTTGTAAGGTCGCTAAGGACTATAACTTAGAAGGGTCTGTCCAGTGCATAGATACCTTGCTGAGGCTTGCTCAGATTAATCAACAAGACCTCCTGTTCAGCAGGACCGTGGACGTAAGATCTTGTGTATCCGAACCACGTTAAAAATCGCTTATGTCATTTACTGTTTTATTGCACTGCATTCAAATCATCTTACAAACTCATACTTTACATAAAACGTATTTGAAAGTGCACTAGCTAAAATTATTGGTTTGCGAAAATCACGTTTTCAAATTGAGACGAAATCTATCGGGCCCTACACACTTATCCGCACTAAGTCTCCAACTGAGAATCAAGTACTGACAAAAGTCAGTAGGAGAAACTCAACAGTTGACTCACTCTGTCCCGCCATCAGAAGGTTAGTATTTGACACTATTCATCAGTTGCAATCTATAGCTCAGCTGTCCTTCGCGTTTGAGAAAAAGAACTTGTACTCAGGTGTATTCACCCCCCCCCCCCCTCTACACCTGACTCTCGTCTCCGGACCAACATAAACCGGGGAAGAAAATTTTTTGTCTAAGTTTGGTTGAGCGACAGTTGAAAGAAAGGATATGGGGGTGATGACCGTGCGTATAAAATGAAAAGTGAAAGGAAAGTGCACGTTAAGGTTGGTAACTGAAAAATTATTTTGAATGATATAATTGGAAATGGGTTTAAATTATTCAAAAATAATTGCAATTATGAATCAAATAGATTTAAACTTCAATGCATAATTGAACAATTCCTTTAAATTGGTAAAATTGAGTTGCTTAATTAATTTAAATTAATTGAATCGAGTTTCTATATATATATTTAGATGTGTATGTATGGATTAACAAAAACGAATAATATATTTACCCTTCAATTTATTGAAAATTGCAATTGAATTCAATTGAATTGAAATTAACATGGATCTTTAATTTGTACATATACTTTAATTTATTATACTTGAGAACATTATTTGTCCCAAAGTAGAATCCAAATGAAACTAGTATCATCCTTAACACGGATCTTTAATTTGTACTTATATATATATATATAGGGTGTGGGTCTGGTGAGAACCCTCCTTATTTGTGAGAACTAGGAACTAATCTTGGCCTTAGATTTCATTAATTTAATGGTCCAGATTTATTTTTTTCATATATTTTTAAATATAATTTTAGTTTGTTTATTTAATGAAGGTTAAGATTGTAATTTTTATATTTATGGATTTATAGATAAGGCAAGTTTCTTAATATCTAATTTAAAAGATCGTGTGATTATTTATAGATAAGGCAAGTTTCTTCATATCTAATTTAACTTTTAATTAACATATTAATTAATGTGGATAAATATAGCAACAAACGAATTGATTTAAATAACTTCCCATATTATTAATTCAAAAATCATAATTCATTAAAAATCTACCATTTAAAACTATATTTTATCCATAAAAATATTCAAAAAAAAATCTATTTTACTATGCATAAAAGTCTCTTTCATTATGCAAAAAATCACACATTAAAAGTGTATTCAATTATGCATAAAACTTTCATTCATTATGCATAAATACCTCTTGCATTATGCGTAATAGTCTCTTGCATATTGCTAAAATCATGTTAAGCAAATATAAAATTATTGGATTTGAAAAAATAAATTATATATATATGCATAACAAGTTCATATTTGTGCATAACAGACAACTAATATATCCATAAAACTTGTAAAGACAAATTACAAATATATGCATAACTAAGTTTATATTTTTGCATAGTAGACAACTACCATATGCATTTTACTAATTTTAATTTGGAAGTTTGTATTATCATACTAATAATATATGCATAAGCCAATTAATATTTATGCAAAAAATATTAATCATATAACAAAAACTAATATGAATATAGAAGCTTGTATAATAAATTATTAATATTTCTATGACCTTTAAATTGATATATTCACCCATTGTATAAAAGAGAGAGAGAAAACGTGAATAGTTGAGGAAAAATGAGGGAGAGAGAAAAATAAGGAAAACGGTTTTAAATATGGAAAACGGTTCATGCATCCATGAAATAAGGAATGAATTTAATTAAAGTTAATGACTAAATTACACATGAGCCAATAACCGCATAGTAATTGCCGAATGGTGTAAATTACCATAAATTCATAAATATAAAATTATAATTTTACCCTTCATTAAATAAACAAACTAAAGTTATGATTAAAAATATCTGAAAACAAAATTTAAATCTAGACCATTAAATTAATAAAATCTAAGGTCATGATTAGTTCCTAGTTCTCACAAATAAGGAGGGTTCTTACAAGATCCACTCCCTATATATATATAAATTATTATTATATGAATAATTGTTGGGAAATGATTCAGCAATAGATTGTTTAGAAGATTTGGATGATCTCAAAAGCCTAATTTGATAGGTGAACCATTCCATTGTAATTCTAACGCCTTAGTCTCTGAGAGTTTCAGACTCAGTAGACTTGCCTTCAGCATGGTCCAGGCTCTGTAGTCCTGTCTATTGTAACCTCAGTAGACCATCCGCCTCAGTACCATGGAGTGAAGACTCAGTAGTGCTGGACTCAGCAGGAGCAACATACTGAGAGGTGTTCAGATTCAGTAGTGTTGGACTCAGCAGGAACAACATATTGAAAGAGTCAGTAGAACTGGACTCTGCAGGAACCGTTTACTAAACTCAGAGTCGACCTTCAGTAGAGTTGGACTCAGCAGGAGTATACTACTGAACCCTTGGTCAGACTCAGCCACGGGTTGGCAGTCTCCTTGATTGTCAGAAGGTTCTCAATGTTAAATCAGTAGAGTTGTCCGAGGTTGTACACATCAGAGAAGTCAGCTTCAGTATCTGCCTTGAAGTTTGAATGTCTCAACAACTTTTTACACCTCGGCTAATAACAAACAGCTAACTGTCAAAGTTCTGGTAAAAAAGCTGCAATTCAACTACTTTCCTGAAAAAGAGGGTAGACTCTGCACGATTTCAAAAGAGCCGTTAGCTACCCAAAGAGAGTGCACGTGGATAGTTCGCCTCCAACGGATCTATCCATAGCTCACCTCTATAAATAGAAGGAAAATCAAATCGAAGAACACACAGAAAATACGGAATTTACGAGCACTGAACGAACAAGAACACAAGCTTTCCGCGAAGAAATCAAGAGAAAATACTCAACGTGAAAGGCACTTACACTGCTCTAGGGAACCAAGCTTATTAGAATTAAAGCCTCTAGCATCCAAGTGATAGAACACAAACCCAGAGAGATTATTCCTCATTGTTCTTCACTCTAGAAGCCTCTTCTTGTTCCCTTTCCCTCTAACCTAAGCTCTACTGAAATATCCATAGCTTACAATTAAAGGAGTCCATATCTTGAAATGTTCTTATTATAAAGAACTCCTTCACTGTTGGAAACCAACTGAGACTAACTTAGCATAATAAAATAACCTCCTGATCTTTTTGGGACAGTGGATGTAGGATTGTTGATATCCGAACCACTTTAAAATCATTGTGTTCATTTACAGTGGCAATTATTTACTGTTCATACTGAAAACCCGTTTACAAAATCATTTAACAGAGTTTCAGAAATGTTTAACAGAGTGCACTAATCTACTGAAACAGTTTTTATTAAAAACGTTTTCAACTCAACTAAATTGGGCCTACACTATTCCGCAACTACTGAACTCTTACTGAACGATACTGAATTCTTACATCAGACAGCTAGCAGGCCTCAGTATAGTCAGTCACTTTGTCCACGTGATCCACAACAGCTTGCCTGGTCTACTGAATTTATTCAGCAGACAATCTCCGAAATTGGACTGTTCGCGTTCTATGTTGAGAAAAAGTTTTCAGGTGTATTCACTCCCCCCCCCCCTCTACACTTGAACATTTACCTTGGAACCAACAATTGGTATTAGAGCAGGAGTTCTTTAAGACTCTTGTTATCTGAAACTGGTCTACTTGAACGGATCCTGAAAATGTTTTCATTGCATATCATTCTTTTTCATATTATTACCTAACATGTCTGATATGTCAGGAATCAGGATAGTACCATGTTCTCAGTAGAGAACTACGGGGTATGTCGAGTCATAATGGAAGCACATCTGACTTCCCTCTACGACAGTATGACAGAGGTCTAGGAAGACGAACCTATCGTACCCTTGGTCGATAGTGTTGATTTCTAGGAACCAGCACAAGGAGGTGGAGCGGTTACTGGGAAGAAGGTTCCAAAGGACAGAAGCCTCTTCACACCATAAGTGAAGAAACTTCACAACCTTGACCGGGTGGCCAGAAATGCCATTTTAACCACGCTGAGGGACTCATATCTCGAGAGAGTTCAGGACTGCAACTCAGCTAAAGAACTCTGGATGCTCTAGTGCTAATAAGTCGGGGGACTCAGAAGATCAAAGGTAACAAGTTAGCGCTGGAAGCTGGAGAGACTGTCACTCATGCCCAGCGACACAATTGAAGATCTTAGTGTCAGATTTACGGATCTGATGAACACAATCAATAGGTTGGGAAAGACGTTCTCCAATCGAGAGATGAATCTCAAAATCTTGAGAGCACAGCCAGACGGACATTGGACTCCCTTTGCTACATTGCTTAGACATTCTGATCTTGATATTGTTTCTCCTGGTCACATATTTTTAGAATTAAAAGCTGGGGAGTTCGAGTTCGGTCTACCGTAGAGGAAGCAACGAACTGAAGCTAACAGCCAAATAGACCATGCTTTTAAAGCATCAGTCAGCACAACAGCTCCAACGTCTAGCAAAGCTAAGCCTTCAACCAGTGACATACAAGAAGGAAACCTAGCTAAGCTATATGAATTGCTTGCAATAAAATATCAGAAGGAAAAGGAGCGACGCAGAAAAGAGTCGTCAGTGACTCAAAGAGTAAGTCTGATTACTCACCTAAATGCACTCCTGAACCACATACTTCTGAATGCAGGAAACAAGAGGATTTTGCACAGTCGAAAGATAGTGAGAATAGAGAAGGCAGAGTCACCTCCTGTTATAACTTCAAGAAGCCAGGGCATTATCAGTACGACTGTCCTGAGCTCAGTACAGCTGAAAGAGCCTCAAGAAAATCTCGAAGGGAGAAGTTCATCAAGAAACGACAAGCCTACATTGCTCGTGAACTCTCAGACGACTCAAAAGAAGTCGACTCCTTCATGGATTCATCAGATGATGAAGCTGCCTTCATGGCCCAAGAGTTTGAAGAAGATACTGAAAAGTGTCTAATGGCCGGAGAAGAGGATGAGGTAAACTCTCACGAACCACTTAACTCTTCTTCACACTACACACAAGATATTATTTCAAGTGCAGATGAGAATCTGGATGTCGTGATCGCCTATGAAGAACTACTCGACGAGCAGATTCAGATGAGTCTGCAGCTCAGCAAGAATCTTCAGGAGTTGGATGCCCTGAAAGTGGAAAATCAGAGACTTTCTCAAGAGAGTCAGGTTGCTACTGAGTTGGAAGGACTTGTTATGAAACTCAGGGAGGAGATTAACTCTCTGATGGCCAAGTCTCAGCAACAAGAAGATCTGATCTCAGTACTGACCAAAGACTTGACTCAGCAAGATACTGAATTGAGTCTACTGAAGCAAAAGTTCTCAGGACTTCAGACCGAGCATGAAACTCTGAAAAGGAGTGATGATGTCTGGAGAAACCTGATGATAGAGCTGTACATGGGAGCCAAGAAAAAGCTTGAGGTGATGCTAGCCAACAACAAGCCTATACACTGCAAGGAGGGACTCGGGTTTAGCCACAAAGCCTCCACATCTGCATCCACACGCTCAGAGAATCGACTAACTGATAGGTTTGATCATTGCTGAATCACTAAACCCCTCAACAAAGAACAAACATAAGATAAAAGCACCTCATCCTACCTATCAGAAACCTGACAAGAAAATTAGCTCAAAATCACCCCAGTACAGTCAAGGGGGAACCTGCTGAGTAAAGTGGGCTGATCAGTATGGACCGCCACAACTGACACATGGGTCATACTATTATGATCCTATTGTCAGAAGGGGTTCAAAAAGTCAGAAGAAGAAAAAGGTCGTTCAGAAGGCTAAGGTCAGCATTCCACCACGTCAGAAGATCAGGACTCCTGAATTTGTAAAGCCTCAGAAGTCAACATCAACCAGTCCAGTGGTGAAGTATGTTGATTAGCGTGGAAAGAAAATGTCTGAGACCACTAGGGTCGTAAGACAGATTTGGGTTTCCAAAACTAACGCTTAAGGGCCCAAAATAAAAAATAAAGGGTACCTGAATATAATTCTGTTTTGCAGGTGCACAGGGACCCATGGTACATGGACAGCGGATGCTCAAGATACATGAAGTACCAGAGGAGTCTATTACATAATTATATTACAGAAGAAGGACCCAGAATCGAGTTTGGGGACAACGCAAAAGGCTATACCAAAGGCTACGGAACACTCAGCATTGGAACCGCCACATTTCTTAGAGTATCATATATTGAAGGAATTCAACATAATCTTCTCTCTGTTTGTCAATTTTGTGATAACTCGAATAGAGTGATTTTTTACGCTAGTTTCTGTGATGTCATTGACAAATTTACAGGGAAAATAGGGTTATCAAGTTCGCTCAAAAAGAATATATACGTAGCTGACTGGAAATCAGCTGAACCTAAAGCATGCTTGCTGGTGAAGAACGACAACAAAACGGGGTGGCTCTGGCACAGAAGACTCAACCATCTCAACTTCAAGATGCTCAACAAGATAGCTAGAAACGCTCTAGTAAGAGGACTGCCAAATGAAGTGTTCAGCAAAGACACTCAGTGCGAAGCATGTCTGAAGGGAAAGCAAACAAAGTAGCAAAATCCACCAGTTCCATCACCTTCCACGGATGGAATCCTTCAGCTACTGCACATGGATTTGTTCGGTCCAGTCTCTCCAGTGATGATCAGAGGCAAGAAGTATACTTTAGTGGTCATTGATGACTACTCGCGCTACACATGGGTCATATTTATTGCCAACAAGTCGGATGTCAAAACAGAGTTGCCTGCGCTTTTGAAAAGGCTCAGTGTCGAGAAGAACATCGAAATAAGAAGATATATTCAGATAGAGGAACTGAGTTCCTGAATTCGATGGTGGAAGAGTTCTGCAAAGCTGAAGGCGTAGAGCATGAGACGTCTGTTGCACGCACCCCTCAACAAAATGGGATTGCTGAGAGGAAGAACAGAACACTCAAAGAAGCAACAAGAACCTTGCTCGCAGACTCAGGACTCCCATCTAAATTCTGGGCAGAAGCAACTGACACTGCATGATATACTCAGAACAGATCTCTACTGACAAAGCAACATCAGAAGACACCATATGAATGATGGAACGCATGAAACCTTTCTTATCTTATTTCCATGTTTTTGGGTGTTCGTACTTTATCCACAATAATGGAAAGGATCAGCTAAAGACTTTTGATAGCAAGTCAGACCACGGAGTCTTCTTAGGATACTCCCGGGTCAGCAAAGCCTTTAGGGTCTTTAACTACCGGACCCTTTGCGTGGAGGAAAGCCCTCATGTTGTTTTTAATGAATTTGCTACTGAAGACAGGAGCAGAAACTCAAATTCAGAATCTGAGGACATCCGTAAACAGCTACAGGATCTGAGCTTAAAATACAATGTTGAAAAGATCCTGCTGTGTTGGGATGATGATTTAGAAGAGGAAATTGAAGATAAGACTACTGAATCTTAGCCAAGCAAAGAACGTAGGCTGAAGCAGTTGATTCTGGCAGAACGAGTCAATCCCGTGTAACTCGAGTCGATGAAGAAACCCAAGTGGTAATCGAGACCTTTACCGAGAATAATAATTCGGGGGTAACAAATGAAGTTTTGAAGTCGAATGCCCCGAACATGGTTACTCAGTAGACCCGACTCTAGTAACTGAATTACTTCAATCTCAGAATAGTACAACTGAAATGCCTAACTCACCTACTATCTGTGTTGAACAAATTTCAGATGAAGAGTTAAAACATCGCCGGTCGTGGCTGGACGCTCACACTTCGATCTAATTATTGGAGATCCTTCGGCTAGTGTAAAGACAAGATCCGGATTCATCGGGGGAGAAAGTGCTCTATATTCCTCGCTTCTTGTCTACTGAAGAACCTCAGTCAGTTGAGGACGCACTTAAGGATGCTGATTGGATCATCGTCATGCAGGAGGAGCTGAATCAGTTCACGAGAAATGAAGTATGGGAGCTTGTTGATAGAACCCGACATCAACATGTGATTGGAACTAATTGGGTCTTCAAGAACAACCAAGATGAAAACAACGTCATAGTAAGGAACAAAGCAAGATTCATGGCAAAAGGCTACTCGTCAAGCCGAAGGGATACATTTTGACGAAACGTTCGCTCCAGTTGCAAGATTGGAGGCAATCAGTCTATTCCTAGCCTACGCAACACATCAACACTTCAGAGTTTATCAGATGGATGTGAAGTCTGCATTCCTGAACTGCGTGCTGAAAGAAGAAGTCTATGTAGAACTGCCAGCAGGGACATCAAGTTTATAGACCCAGAAAGGCTCTGTACGGGTTAAAACAAGCACCAGGGCTTGGTACGATACCCTGTCTGAGTTTCTAATTCAGAAACGTTTTCAGAAGGGCACAGTAGACCGCATATTATTCAGCATTCGTCTAGACGACGACATATTACTTGTGCAGATCTACGTAGATGACATCATATTCAAAGCAAAGAATGTCACCATGTGTCAACAATTTGAGAAGATGATGAAGGACAAATTCAAGATGTCAATGATGGGAGAGATGAATTATTTCCTCGGATTTCAAGTCAAACAATCAGAGAAGGGAACATTCATCAATCAAGGTAAATACACTCAAGACCTCATCAAGAAATTCGGTTGCACATCCGGCAAACCAATCAAGATTCCGATGAACACGAACATGAAAATCGATCTTAACAAAGAGGGAGTATCAGTAGACCACCCTGAATTTCATGCTATTATTGGTTCTTTATTATATCTAACTGCTACTAGACCTGACATAACTTATGTTGTAGGTGTCTGTGCTCAATTTCAGGCAAATCCTAAGCAGAGCCACATGGACTCAGCAAAGAATATTCTCAGCTATCTCAGAGGAACACCTGACATAGGTTTATGGTATACAATAGATGATAATATTGAACTAACTGGTTATTCTGATGCTGACTATGCAGGTTGCAGGATTGACCGAAAATCAACTTCGGGAACTTGTCAGTTCCTTGGCAGTAAGCTGATCTCATGGTTTTCAAAGAAACAACATTCAGTATCGACATCAACAACTGAAGCTGAATACATGGCTGCCGGAAGTTGATGCGCCCAAATCCTTTGGCTGAGACAGCAGCTACGCGACTATAATGTCATTCAGAATGAAGTGCCGATCTTCTGCAACAGCTCCAGTGCAATTGCAATCACTCAGAAAGCATGTGGACATCAGACACCACTTCATTCGTGACCATGTCGAAAAGTAGGATATCAGAATGGAGAAGATCCATACTGACCATCAAAGGACCGATATTCTGACCAAGCCTCTAGCTAAAGCCAGATTCAGAGAACTTTCAGTAGAGCTAGTTCTGTTAGACCCTACTCACTCCAGTCAGTAAGAGGATTCAGGAGGAGGAGCATTCATCAAGGGGAATGTTCACTCTCAGTACTAGACTCTTTCAGCACATGGAGACTCAGCAACCATCTACACGAGGTATCAGCTGACTACGATGTTCAGCTTACAGGTTTGCGTATCTCTTTTCAGTAGCCGACATAGTATTTAATGCATTAATGTTTCAGATTCAACATCGTATTCAATGTCTTAGAGAATGTCATTTAATAGAAATGGTTTTCATTAAATGCACGACATTCTATGCTAAGTTTGCTGAATTCTGCTGTGCATTAAATGCATGTCTTATCGAGTTACTTCTTTAGCTAGTAACAACTGTAATTTGACTTAGGCGGCTTTTTTGATCATTGTCTATTTTATAACATAAAATCCTGACCGTCCATTTCATAAAGCAGATTTAAACTCAACCGTCGATTTTGAACTGTTCATCTTCTTGTTCATATATATCACGTTCAAAGATAGAAAACCGCCATTTTTATCCTCTGCAACTAAACCCTAAGATTTCTGAGAATTAAATCCCTTACTTGCAAACTGCATTCACTATTTCTCAGCGATCATTACGGTAGATTTCATCGCCTATTCAGTAGATCATACTTATGTTCTATAAATATTTTTGATACTGACATTAAGTTTTGCAGATTCTAGATATGGCAGCAAAGAATATTGTAGTCTCTACTCCGACCAATATAGTTGAGATACTTGAGAAGGACCGGGTGTGGTGTGAACCAATTATCGAGTTCGACACCTGCGAGCTCAACATCATGACGAAGATATTCGAAGCGCTGAGGGCATCATGCCTTGAAGCATTCTTGTCAAGGAAGTCGGCGTTCTTCCTTCTGCAACAAATCTCTAAGTTATATCTGAACTCCGACTCAATAGACGACGACATCTTGGGGCGTTTTATCATTCATCATGTTGCTGACCCCACTCGTGCTGATTCATAAATCAAGCAGATGTCGATAAAGCAAGCTCTTCAGAGGAGTTTTCAGTTACCCAGCACAGGGATCAGTGTTGCTGGCTACAAAGATGATCTGATAGATGAATATTTGGAAATATTCTGTGGCGAGCCGACGTCGTTCAGGGCGGCATTCCCAAAGAACTACATCCTGCCTCAGTATCGAGCCTTGGCCTATATCGTCACGCAGATACTGACAAGCCAAGATGGTTCATTCGACCAAGTTTCCAGGCCTAAGCTCTAAATGATGATGGCAATATATGATAGAGCTCAGGTAAACTGGACAGAGTTCTTTCTCAAAGAGTTCCAGACTCAGGCTGCTAAGTTCGACAGAATCACGAACAGCCTAACAGTCAAATGGAAGCTTCTGTATGGGATGATGCTGACTGTTATGATTGAAGACTTCTGTGGTGCTGACCATATTACCTACGCAGATAAGGCGTACTTCAATCCAAAGAAAGTGCGCTTCCGCAGCAAGGCAGCAGCCCTCTAGCAGATAGGAGCAGGGCCTGCTGAGGCTGGGAAAGGGAAGAAGAAAACCTCTACTCCCACTAAGAAGAGGTCTCCACTGCAGAAAACTGCTCAGAAGACTTCATCAAAGAAGCAGAAAACTTCTGAACAAGCAATCATAATACCTCCTTTCAGACTGCAAGACGACTCAGAATCTTATGAGAAGACAGTCTCAGTGGAGAAGGCAGTCTCCGCTGAAAGAGAAGCATCAGTGGAACAAGGGTCAGATGCTGAACCGTCAACGCCCATTTCTCAGACCCCACTAGATGTTCCACCTCTCAGCAGTATCCCTTCTGCTGAGAAGGCCACGTCTCCAATAGACTTAGACGATATGGAGACAAGTGCGAAGTAGAGACGATCGGGCTAGAGGTTGAAGCTCTTGTAACGAGCCTCCCGAGAAGTCTTAGAGGCCATACATGAGATCTCAAGTCACTCGACTTGGTGGCTCTTGCTCGGCAGACTGGTTTCGTATGCTTAATTCGGTTCCAGGATTGGTTCTCTCTCAACAAACTCATCCAACACCAAACCTGTGAACAACTGAATAAAGAAGAGTTGATCCTCCGCGAGCAGATAGGCTATTCAGAGCCTGCGGACATCAGCTCTTTGGAAGACCTAAGGGCGGCAATGCTAGCAATTCTTAATGACCGTATCCCATCAGCAGTCGCACTTTCTGAGGGTTCTGATCCCGATGATCAGGACCCGCCCGATGATTCGAGCCCGAGAAGTATGTTGAGGGAACTCAACCGGAGGAAGGTGCTCGACCCTCAGCTGAATTACCACTCAGGATTCTTCCTCCAGGTAAGTCGGCAGCTGGAACCTCACATGCTGCGGACCCAGAACAACTGTTGTTGGGGTCGATATTCGAGGTTACGCCCAGCTTTAAAAGCCGATGGTCGAGGACATTAGCTAAGGCCCTAAAGAGTCAAGGAGCCCATAACAGACTTTTTGGCCAAAGCTGCCCACTGGACCTGGAACCAATCAACTACTGCTCAGAGTGAGGAAATCAAGGTGAGGACCTCAATTCAAAATTTAGTCGCTCCTGATTTCACAACCATCCTCACCAATGTCTTAGCCACTCAGAAAGCAGAGTTTAATATTCAACACGCATCGCTAGTGGCCGCCCGTAAGATATTCTTTGGAAGAATATAAGGCGACCCCACATCGCTACAATCTCTTCACCGAGTCAAGCTACAAAACTCAGGATTCAATCTATTCAGAAGACTTGTGAAGAGAAAATAGATGCCAAGTTGCAAGCTATTCGGACGTTGGTGGTTGCCTCTCACAAGAAGTATAGAGACGATCTGATTATAGAGAGGAATAACCTCCACTAAAGGTTAGAAACCATGTAGATAGCCTTGGATAGGCTTGCTACTGCATTTGTAGGTTTGAACAACAAGGTTGTTCCTGTCCCTATCCCTGGCTCAGCTGATGATGCCAAAGATGGGCGAAAGGACACCGAGAGGGAAGAGATCAGTACAAGGAGCAGTTGGAAGCCAATCAGCTCCTACTGACCCCTCAGGAGCACTAGATCAGGCCCTGGGTGTCTCCAGCGCCGACGATGTAGAGCACGCTGAGACTGGCCCAAGTGGCTCAGGGCCAAAGGAGCCCAATGACTCAACAACCCAGAATCCTGCATATCATATTAAGGAGGTTGCTGACTTCCTAGAGGAGGACTCAGATGAGGAGGAGACTCCTCTGCCTCCTCCAGTGGCAGGTAAGGGAAAGAAAAAGTTTAAACTCCCCACCCCACTGAAGAAAGGGACGAAAAGGTATATCAGCCCTAAGGAAAAAGCTCAGATAGAGGCTAATGAGAGGCTGAAGCTGAAGCGGCAAACAAACCTAAGAAAGCGTCGGCAAAAGCTAAAATAAAAGTCTTAGGAGGAAGAAATCCTGGTACTAGGCCTCCTCCAAGAAAGCTGAAAATCGGTGATGAAGACGATAAAAAGAAAGTGAAAGAGACTGAGCAATCAAAGAAGACATTTGATTCTCAGCAACAGACTGAAGAGACTGAACAGCAGGACCAGCAATAACAGGAAAGGTCCAAGACTGACCAGCAGGGTGGAGCCTAAGGTTCGAAATCCAAATCCCCATCACCCGCTGAGTCAGAGAAACAGCCCCATGTTCCCTCGTATGTCCCCTCTAAAGAACAAGAGCAGGAGATGAAGGAAATTTGGGACTCTATGGAGAAGGCCTTGGACAGGACAGCTGAGGCGAGGCAGATCAGTACAGCTTGTGAGAGGATTCAGCTGGCTGACTTAGAAGCCCTCAGACTGCTTACTGAAAAAGAAGCCAGGGAGAGAGTTCCTGTGAAGGACACTGAGATCCCTTACAAGTATAGGCGAGGCAGAAAGCCTACTGATCAGAAAATTCACAGATGGCCAAGGGTAGATAAATGGATGTCATGTGAAAGGACTCAGAAGTGGGAGACTCTAAAGGCTGAATTTATCAAGAGATACTTCGTTTGGAGATACTGGTCTGATATGTGCAAGAACGACGCCTTTGCTGAATGGTTTCTGATAAGCGATCCTAAGATATATGCCATAGTTCAGAAGGCCATAGCTGACAAAGAAGATTTCTGAGTCCCTGTTCCTAGACCTCTGCCTCCTCAGAAGCTTGATGGATCATTAAATACTGGAGTTATTGAAGGAGAAGTCAGAAGTGCTATCCTTGCATTGGAACTTGATGATTCTGACGCTGCTGATGTGCTGAAGATGAAGAAGCTCCGGAAGGATACATTCCAGATGTATGGATTGCCTTTCCCAGAAGAGAAGTCCAGAGATTTTACGGCAAAGATCCAGAGATTCAGAAGATAGCTTCTTTTCTTTGTATTTTTGTTCCTAGAATAGCAAGAGATGTACTGTACTGAACTTCATCTATATATATAACATCTTTGCTATTTGGCCCGACAATACATTATTGTCTTCATGGCCTATATGTTTATTTAAGCTTAACACTCAGAATCACCTAAGCGATTACTGACTCACACACTCACTGCTGATATCTATGTTTGTTTGTTTTTACTTAGATTGATAGACTCTATTTGGAGTATGGGGAAAATTACTATATGAGGGGAAATTGTTGTTAGAATTCTGTAATAGGTTCTGATACTTCTTCTTGTATCCCTCAGTAGATTAGAACTTTATGAACAACTCCACTGATTCTACTTGTAATACTTGTAAGGAGCTTGTATCTGACAGTTTGTAGTGTTAGGTTTTTGCATCATCAAATAAGGGAAATTGTTGGGAGATGATTCAGTAGCATAGTGTTTAGAAGATTTGAATGATCCCAAACCCTAATTTGATAGGTGACCATTGAGTTGTAATAATAATGCCTTTGTTTGTGAGAGTTCAGACTTAGTAGACATTCTTTCAGCATGGTTCAGGACTTAGTTCTGTTTGCTGACCCTTCAGTAGACTACCCGCCTCAGTACCATGGAGTGAAGACTCTGTAGTGCTGGACTCAGTAGTAGCAGCATATTGAGAGGTATTCATACTCAGTAGTCTTTGGACTCAGCAGAGCAAAGACATCGAAGGAATCGATAGAACCGGACACAAGCGGAGCAGTTCACTAAACTCAGAGTCGACCTTCAGTAGAGTTGGACTCAGAAGGAGTATACTACTGAACCCTAGGTTAGACTCAGCAACAGCCAGACAGTCTCCTTGACTGTCAGTGATCTTACTTGTTAAATCAGTAGAGTCATACGAGGTATTGAGAGAAGTCAGCTTCAGATCTGCCTAGAAGTCTGTTTGTCTCAACCACTTTCTACACCTCGACCAATGACGAGCAGCCAAGTTTCCACATTCTGATTAAAGCTGCAAGTCAACCACTTTCCAGAAATGGAGGGAAAAGACTCTGCCAGATTCTTTGAAAGAGCCGTTAGCTACCCAAAAGAGAGTGACACATGGATCGACGTCTCCAACGGATCTTTCCATGGCTCACCTCTATAAATAGAGGGAAAAATCAAATCGAAGCACACGAAAAAACAAAAGAAGAACACACGAGCGATTACGAGCAAATACTTACCGACTCAAGCTTTTCGCAAGATCTTCAGAGATACACTTCAAGCGAAAGGTGACATACTTGCTCAAGGGAACCAAGCTAAATTAGAATCAAAGTCTCTAGTATCCAAGTGATTGAACACGAACCCAGAGAGCTTATTCCTCACTGTTCGTCACTCTAGAAGCCACCTTCTTGTTCGCTTCCCTCTAACCTAAGCTCAGCTGAATATATCCATAGCTTAGATCGAAGGAGTTCATCCCTGAACTGTTCTTTATTGTAAAGAACTCCTTCATAGTTGGAGAGTTTGTCAAACACTTCAGTTTGATAGTTGTAAACTGAGACTTGATCAGTATAATCCTCAAGACCAGTGTTTGTCCTGTGCACAAACCGACTGAGACTAACTCATTATAATAAAATAGCCTCCGGATCTTTTCGGGACTGTGGACGTATGATTGTTTGATATCCGAACCACTTTAAAATCATTGTGTTCTGTTTTTACTGTTGCATTGATTTCTGTTAATATTGAAAAATATCTCTCAAAATTATTCAACTGAGTTTCAGCAAAGCTTAAGAGATTGCACTAATATACTGAAACAGTTTTAATAAAAACATTTTAAAACTCAACTGAATTGGGCCTACACATTTCCGCACTCTACTGAACTCTTACTGAACGGTACTGAATTCTGACTTCAGTCAGCTAGCAGACCTCAGTATAGTCAGTCATGCTATCCACGCGATCCAGAACAACTTTCTCAGTCTACTGAACTTGTTCAACAAGGTACTCTCCTGAATAGGACTGTTCGCGTTTTAAGTTGAGGAAGTTTTCAGGTGAATTCACCCCCCCCCCCCATCTCCACCTGAACGTTTATCTTGGGACCAACAAGTCTCGAGTCGGTAAAGCCTTCTGGGGTCTTTAACTACCGGACCCTTTGCGTGGAAGAAAGTCCTCATGTTATTTTTGACGAGTTTGTTACTGAGGACAGAAAACCTAAGAAGACAAATCCTAAAGATGTCAGCAGCAAGCTACATGATCTCATACTGAATGATAAAACTAAGAAGATCCAGCATTGTTGGGATGATGAGTCAGACGAAGAAGAAATCCAGACTCATCCCGCAAGCACTGTAGCTGACCTGGTTGATTCTACTGAACATAATTAACATCAGGTAACAATGGTCGATGAGGAAGCCCTAGTGGTAACTGAGACCTCTACTGAGAATATAAACTAAGGGGGAACGATTGATGTTCCTAAGCTAAATGCCCCTGAACCTGGAAACTCAGTAGATCCTAACCTTCTTACTTAATTGCTTCAGTCACATAACAACACTATTGAAATGCCTAACAGTCCTGTTAACTGTACAGAAGTAATCTCAGAAGAACAAGCCAAACTCAGACGTTCATGGCTAGACGCTCACTCTTTTGATCTAATCATTGGAGATCCATCAGCAGCAGTAAGAACAAAATCCAGACTAAGTCAAGGAGAAAGCGCTCTCTACTCCTGCTTCTTATCTACTGAAGAACCTTGTTAATAGAGGATGCGCTCAACGATGCTGACTGAATTATTGCCATGTAAGAGGAGCTGAATCATTTGTCTGAAACGAAGTTTGGGAGCTTGTTGACAGACCTATACACCAACACGTAATCAGTACTAAGTGGGTCTTCAAGAACAAGTGAGATGAAAAAACGTCATAGTAAGAAACAAAGTTCGACTTGTTGCCAATGGTTATTGTCAAGCAGAGGGAATAGACTTTGACGAAACATTCGCTCCAGTCGCCAGATTGGAAGCCATTCGTCTATTCCTGGCCTATGTAACACATCAAAGATTCAAAGTATATCAGATGGATGTTAAGTCAGTGTTTCTGAACGGCGTACTGAAGGAAGAAGTCTACGTGGAACAACCGCCCAGCTTTCAGCAGGGACATCAGGTCTATAGACATCGGAAAGCTCTATATGGGTTAAAACAAGCACCCATGGCTTGGTACGATACCCTATCATACTTTCTTCTTCAGAAAGGTTTTCAGAAGGGGACAGTAGATCGTACTCTGTTCAGCATTAAGTCAGGCCATGACATTCTACTAGTGCAGATCTACGTGGACGACATCATTTTTGGGTTCAGAAATGTGATTATATGTCAACAATTCGAGAAAATGATGGAGGAGAAGTTCGAGATATCCCTGATGGGAGAGATGAACTACTTCCTCGGTTTTCAAGTGAAGTAATCACCTGAAGGAATATTCATCAACCAAGCCAAGTACACTCGAGATCTCCTGAAAAGATTTGGCTGCGACTCAAGCAAGCCCGTCAAGATCCCCTTGAACACGAATTTTAAAATCGATCTAGACAAAGAGGGAGCTTTCGTTAACTTTTCCGATTATAGAGCTATTATTGGTTCTTTATTATATTTAATAGCAAGCATACCTGACATAACTCATGATGTAGGTGTATGTGCAAGATTTCAGGCGAATTCCAAGCGAAGTCATCTAGACTCAGCAAAGAAGATTCCGCAATACTTGAAGGGAACACCTGACGCTGGGTTATGGTATCCTGCTAATGAAAATCTTGTTCTAACTTGTTATTCGATGCCGATTATGCGAGATGCGGGATAGATCGAAAGTCAAGTTCAGAACGTGTCGGTTCTAGGCGAAGAAGCGATATCATGGTTTTCAAAGAAACAACATTCAGTGGCAACATCCACTACTAAAGCTGAGTATATGGCTGCCGAAAGTTGTTGTGCCCAAATCCTTTGGCTTCGACAAAAACTGCGAGATTATGGTATTACTCAAGATGAAGTGCCCATCTATCGCGACTCCACCGGTGCAATTGCAATAACTCAAAATCCAATTCTTCATACGAGATGCAAGCACGTGGACATCCGACACCACTTCATCCAAGACCATGTCAAAAGAAGGATATCGGGATGGAGAAAATCCAGGCCGACAAGCAAAAGGGCGACATACCGACCAAACCGGGCCGAGAACAGATTCGAGAGAACTCTTAGTCGAGCTAGGTCTCCCGGATCCTATTGACTCGAATCAGTAAGAAAATTTAGTACAACAAGTCAGAAAGTCAAATTAAGTACTTGATTCAGTAGGGTGAATCATACAGTACATAGTAAGGGGGAACGTGATAACTTCAGTATCACGAAGATTCTCCTGAGTTGATTCGGTAAACAGTGATCGTAAAGTTCGGCTAAAGAGGTTTGCGTATTATGTTCTATGTTTCTTTCAGAAGCATGCTTGCATTTATTAATTCAGTAGCTTGCACTCAGTGCATGATTTGCATTTATTTCCCGCCATAAATTCTTAGGGATAAACTTAGCAGAAACCATTTTCATTTAAAATGGTCTATCCATTGAACTGCCTACATAGGATTTAATGCATGTCTTCTCACCTTACTCTAACTATGCAAACCTTACGTGGGTCTAGTTTAGAGGCGGCTAAGTAATCATTCCATTTATAAAATAAAATCTAAACCGTCCATAAAAAGCGAGATTTTATCCTGATCGTTAGATCTTAAAACCCTTGATATTCAAATCTTATAAAATTTGTACCTTTTTCCTCTCTAAACACACTTTAAGCCATTACCGCACTAAGAGCTTTTGATCAAAATTCTGAACTGCTGCATATTTTGACAGCACCTCTCTCTTAAGCTCTTTCAATTCCGATTTCTGTTTATAATGGCGCCTGTATCGACCCCATCCAACATAGAGGAGATCATACAGTCTAGGGTTCAGTTTGAACCCACGATGGCATTCCATCCGGAGTTTCCGTACATGGAGCCCATCTTCTCCGCTCTGGAGACCACGGAGCTGAAGTTGCTTCTGTTGAAGCACCCCAAGGCGTACCTGCCCAGACAGGTGGTAGAGTTCTCCTACAACTTGCTTTCCGTTGAGGACACGGACGCAGAGGTAAAGGTTATTGGATACATGAGGGAGGTTTCCCCCTCAGAAGTGGGAGGAAAATCATGCGGACCTCAACGTTCTTGAAGGTCTGAGTCCATCTTCGAACTTCTAAACAGTGGAATCTCTCCCATCGGATATAAGGAGGCAGAGCTCAACGACTACATCCGTCGTTTCTGAGGACGAGATGACGTCTCCTTCAAATTCGCTCTTCCAAAGAACCAGCTTCTACTAGAGTATAGAGGCCTGGCGTATATCGTGATCCATATTCTCACGAGCACCGTCGGTTCCTTTGATCAACCGCCCAAGCCCGGGACTCCGGATCATGATGGTGATAGTAGATGGAGTCCAGGTGACTGGGCACAGTTTCTCATGTCCGATCTGAAAGCTCAGGCTCAAAAGTTTGTTGCCACAGTGTCTGGAGAGAGAAGACTAATTAGTGTGGGTAAGCTGTTGTATGGGATGAAGGTGTCCATACTGATCGAGGACTCAGTGACGAGCCATGCTTCCTTCGCAGACATGAAATATTTTGATAAGTAGCTGATTAAGTTCAAGACCAAATCAGCAGCAGAGAAATCTATCGGGCGTGGAGCCGAGCCGAAACGATCGTCTCTTGGGTCTACCTCCAACCGCCGAACAGCCCAAAAAGAAGAAGGTATCCAAGTCAGGAGCTTCCAAGGCTGTCTCCCCACCGCCCCCTTAGGTGGAAGACTTACAAGATGCTGACACAGGCATAGAAGGTGCCACTTTGAAGGATAAAGTACAGCGTGTAAGTACAGAAGAAACTCAGCAGGAAGAAGGAGATGAGCCAGCAGCTGAGGTTTCTTCTGAGAAATAGTCAACTATTTAGTTGAACCGTCTCCGAGCACCAGGAGAGGTTGCTGAACAGATCCCTGAGATATCGGAACATCAGGATCTGATAGACGTTGATGTTAAGGCAAGGACCCAGATGCTACTGAGGTTCCTGAATTGGGACATCCCTGTTGATCTTATTCAGCAGCATGCTGTGGATTGTTTACTGGCAGAGGAGCAGCAGATTCAGTCGGTGATTGGGTTTGGAGAACCTGCCGACATTGCCTCCTTCGAGGACTTGCGTTCCGCCATGCTCTATCTTCTAGAGCTCAGGTCCTCACCCTTGCCTGCCAGAGGCCCTTCGCAGCCAGATCATCATGATGGTGATGATGTTGACAAAACACCCAAGGATGCAGAGAAGGGAGACTCTGCCGAGGGAAAGATTCCCAGCGAGCAGGGCGATTCACCACCTCCTCCTCCGGAATGTGGTGCTGCCCCAGTTGCTTCGTCGTCTAGACAACAACAACTCGCTGCCTCTGAGCAGAGACTCAGTAGCTCCTCCTATCAGATCAAGCCGATAGGTATCGTGTCCTCAAAGTCAGTCAACCGAGCGATCAAGAAGCAAGGAGACAAGAATCATCTCCTGGCTAAGGATGTGCACCTGAAGTGGGCACAATACACTAAAGCTCAGACAGAGAAGGTTGACTCACTGACTGGCACAGTCAAGAAGATCTCAGACGCTCCTCCTCCTAACTTTCATGAGAACGTCGAGACTTTGCTAGCAGCTCAGAAGGCAGACATGGCTGCTCAATGTCAGCAGTTGCTGGAAGCTCAGCAGAAGAAATTCTCAGAGCAACTGACTGCGACCCTGGCCAGTGTCCAGACTACAATGGATGAGAGGAACAGGCTTGCCACCTCAAGTGTCTCCGCAGCTATTGAGACTCAGGCAACAACCCTGAAACTTATTCAGAAGGAAATGACTGACTCCCTCGATGCATTGCTTCTACAACAGTGTAATCACTACA
>CM054820.1:20506500-20537510 GCA_028984105.1 Lavandula angustifolia
AGGTCTGTTTTCTTGTAGTGAATTAGACAGATGCCTAAATTCAAAAAATCCGTAAGGATCAGGAGGATGACTGGGTGCATTACGGTGATGCAGTCGGGGATTTCAACACCACTTCTATGCAGATCAAGTTAGCTTTCTACGCCCTCCAGCAGGAAGTGACAGCAATCAAGGCTCTCCTAACCTCGGTAGATGATGCCAAAAAGGGGGAAGGAAGAGCGAAGGAAGTGTTGATAGGGTCAGCCGAGAGGGAACCGATTAAGGGGGAAGGTTCAGTTCAAGCTGGAACTAGTTCTATATCCCCTTCCTCAGTCAGAACAGAGGCTCAGCCCATTGGTCCCGAAGGCGGGGCCTTCGAGCCTCAAGAAGCAGCAACGACGGCGCGGCGGAGGATCGGGTGAAGGGATCCCCCGGCCCGTGCGCATATTGATGACATGGACCATTTCGTCAAAGGCTTTAATGAAGAAGAAGAGCCCCTACCAACCAAAAGGCCCGAAAAGGAGATTCCTACTGAGAGCACTCTTCCTCCTTCTCCGTCTCCTAAGTTTAAAAGTCGAGAAGAGCAGGAAGAACACGACAAAAGGGTGGCACAACAGCTGCAAGATAAGCTTGACTACAAAGTCAGGATGGAGGAAGAAGCCAAGGTGAAGAAAAAAGAAGAAAGTCCCCAAGTCTAGGACGTCGAAGAGTAAAGCAAAGCTGATAATGGCTTAGCGGAAGAAGAAAGCACAATCTGTTCCTGAGCCTACTGAAGACTCTGACACCGATAACCTGCCTCTTGTTCAAATGCTAAAAAATCTTCCCAAACTCATAGTTGAGCAGGAAGCAAAGGACAAGGCCATGTGGGACGCAGTGCAGAAAGGCCTCAACCTTCGAACCAGAGACAGACGTGCTACTGAGATGAGAGAGAAGAAAAGACAGGCTGATCTGGCTAAGATCGTTGAGATGACTGAACAAGCATCCAGAGAGCCTATCCTAGATCGCAGCAAGTAGATTCCCAGGATATCCAAATTCTTCAGGCGCGGTGCTCAGAAGTCACACTTAAAGAAAACTCTGCATCGCCGCGTCGACAAGTGGATTCCTTGGAACTTTAACGAGGAGTGGGAAGAGCTGAAAGACGACTTTATCAAGCAATTCTATGTATGGCAGAGCTACCCAGAAGGACTTTCGGCGGTCGAACTATTTGATCAGTTCCTATACAAGCACGACCCCAACTTCAAAGCTCAGATCAAGCTCTTGCTATTCAAGGAGAAGCTGCCATTCACAGCCCCTGCATACCACCCACTGAATCCTCCTACAACTGTTCAAGGCGTCGTCTGCACGAATGAGATTGAAGAAGAGGTAGAGACAGTTGTTCGTCACAACAATCTTGACATTCAAACGACAGATGATCTCATTCCAATCCAGGCCCTGAAGGAAAGGATCTACAAATCATACGGGCTGGAGCCTCCTACTGTGAAGTCTGCTGACTTCAAGGCCAAGATCAAGAAGTTCAAGCGTTAGCAGCTTCTGGTTTTCTTCATATCTTCTATAATAGCTTAGACTGATGTAATCTTCTGCCATATCTTAATATATCAGTTTTTGCTGTTAGCCAGACAACTACTCAATATCTTAAGGCTGTGTCACCCTTCCTTTAACACTTACTGATCACTGAAATGATCTGACAGACACTCACATAACCTGTTTTCTTCTGATATGCCTATCTTTTATGAGCTGTTAACCTTTCTATCATTGATCAGTTGTTACTAAATCTTCTTGGGTTAGTAGTTTAGTACTTAGTGGTTTTGGCATCATCAATTAGGGGGAAATTGTTGGGTTGTGAGTCAGTGGTCGTTTAGATCATTACTAGGGGGTACTTAGAACTGACGTCGGCAGCTTATGTACTTAGGAGTTATTGTTATATTTCGGTAATGTGGAAAATTGTAGTGATTTTCATAGCTGTAGAATTGAAGATCCCAAAAACTGTCCTGTACCCGTTGTGTGTTTCGAACTTGATGATGTAATAGGCTAGACATGTTCTTACATTCCTTAATTCTCTTGTCTAAGTCCTGTAAGGGGTGTTGTTGGTCTGAACTTCAGTAGAGAAGTTAAATTCCAGAACCCCATGTCATCAGTTTGTAGAGCTCGTGTCTTCAGGTCCTCCAGCTGAATGTTCTCGGTAGAAGATCCTCATCAGCAGACATCCGTTGAAGACTCAATACGATTCTTATCTACTGAATGTGAGAAGAGCTCAGTACCTTCAGAGTCACCAGCTGACTATTCTCAGTAGAAGACTCTTATCAGTAGACTCAGATGAAGAAGTCAGTATGATCGGTCCAGATCTACTGAACGCGTGCAACTCAGTTGCAGATCCGACAAGGAAACAACTGCCCGACTCAGATAAAGAAGTCAGTACGATCGTGCCAGATCTACTGTATCCGACAGGAAACAACGACCCGACTTTTAAAGACATTCGAAAGTCAGCAGAGGATCATACGAGGATACGTGAGAGTCAACTCAGATGAAGACTGATGTCTGACAAGTCTCACCTACCACAAACCTCGGCGACTTAGGAGCAACCAAAGCCTTACCTGCTTTGACATTAAAGCTGCTCTCATGTACAGAAGCCAACCACTCTACGACGCTAGTTCAAAAACTTATGGCCGTTTTCCTTGGAAGTTTGTGACACGAGGCATCGTTCTCTCCAACGGATACATGCCTGGGTCACGACTATAAATAGAGAAGAGTTTCCAAGCTCAACGCACGGGAAATCAAAGGGAATACAAGATCATTGCATACAAACTCTCTAGCGTATTCAAGTCGATCCAGCGAAGAACTTGATTAGTTGGAAATCTGTAGTTCTTCTCTCTAGAGATTCTTTAGTTCTCTCTTCTCTATCTAAGCTCCATTATATCCATAGCTTAGAACCTTCGAAGGAGTTCACTTTCTGTGAATTGTTCTTATAGTAAGAACTCCTTCGTTGTTGGAGAAAATCCCCTCCCCTTCAAACTTCGGTTTGATTTGTAAAGTCGCTAAGGACTATAACTTAGAAGGGTGCTCCGTCCGTGCATGCATTCCTTGTTGGGGCTTGCTCAGACTAATCAACAAGAACTCTTGTTCTGCAGGACCGTAGATGTAGGATCTTGCGTATCCGAACCACGTTAAAAACTGCTTGTGTTATTTACTATTTTATTGCATTGTTCAACCGTTTACAAATTCATACTTTGCATAAAGCGTATTTAAAAGTGCACCAGCCAAAACAAGTTTGGACTGCGAAAACACGTTTTCAAAAGAGACGAAGTCCTACGGGCCCCACACTTATGCGCACTAAAACTCTCCGACTGAACTCTCAACTGACAGAAGTCAGTACTCAGTAGTTGAGACACTCTGACCCGCGATCAGAACATTCTTATTTGGCACTGTTCATCAGTCGCACTTTTCAGCTCGGCTGAACTTCGTGTTTGAGGAAAACTTGTACTCAGGTGTATTCACCCCCCCTACACCTGACACTCGTCTCCGGACCAATAGTAGTCAACCCAGTAATTAATATTAATATTATATTTATTCAAAGCATCGTATTCAATGCCTTAGAGAATGTCATTTATTATAAACGGATTCATTAAATGCACGACATTCTATGTTATGTTTGTTGAACTCGCTTTGCATTAAATGCATGTCATATCAACTTATTCTTATAAGGCTAAATACAACCTGGACTTGACTTAGGCGGCTTATTTCATCATTGCTTGTTACAATATTAAATCCTGACCGTCCATCCATTAAAGCGGGATTTTAACTGAACCGTCGATCAAAATTGTTCCATCTTCAAAAACGTATATATCAATGTATCTATTTCTAAAACCGCCATTTTCACTCTGCTAATACCTTAAATCTTTTAATAAACCCTAGCCTTCTACCTTTGCTTATGCATTTACATACTTTCAGAGATTTAATGCGGTAATCTTTACATTCTTTAGTACTCATGCTAATTTATTCTATTATCTAGTCTTAATACGTAACTCTGAAAATTCACTAATGGCCTACCCAAGCAACATTATTGTGATCGTCCCAGTTAACATGAACGAGATCCTTAAGAAGGATCGTGTCTGGTTCGAGCCGATCATGGAGTTTGACTCAAGCGGATTGGACATTTTGGACGAAGTCTTTGATGCAATCAGAGCATCAGGACTTGAGAGTCTTCTGTCGAGGAAGCCAACTTACTTTCTTCCAAGGTAGATTTTGGAGTTCTACCTCAACTCTGAGGAAGTCAGACAGATGTCTGTGAGGCAGGCCCTTCAGCGAAGTTTCCAGTTGCCAGACAGTGGCATCAGTATAGCTGGTTATAAAGATGATCTACTGGATGAATATTTAGAGATATTATGCGGAGAGCCGATGATATTCAGAGCCGCGTTTCCTAAAAACTGCATGCTCTCGCAGTACCAAGCTCTAGCATATGTTGTTACGCAGATCCTGACGAGCCAAGCAGACTCTTTCAATCAAGTATCCAGACCAAGACTAAAAATGGTGATGGTCATCTACGATAGGGCCAAGATCAACTGGACAGAGTTCTTTTTGAAGGAGTTTCAGACATAGTCCGCGAAGTATGATAGATCAACATGGCATCTGAGTGCCAAGGGCAAACTCCTCTATGAGATGAAGCTATCAGTGATGATTGAAGATCTATGTGAAGCTGACAATGTAACCTACGCTGATAAAGGTTACTTCAACCCAAAGAAGATCCGATTCCACAGCAAGGCTGCTGCGCTTCAGCAGATAGGCACAGGCGCAACTGAGGAAGGGAAGGGGAAGAGGAAGGCCTCCACTCCCAGCAAGAAGGGTACTACCCCTCAGAAGAAGCAGAAGAAAGCTTCTGAGATGACCATGGTAGTAGCCCCATTCAGACTCCTCTAAGAAGACTGTCTCAGTAGGAAAGGTTGCGTCTGAGAAGGCAACCTCAGCTGACAAACCGGCCTCCGCAAAAGGGGGGACTGCACCTGAGGTCACAACTCCCACATCCAGGTCCCCACTGGATGTCCCACCGATCAGCAGTCTTTCATTTGCTGAGAAGAATATGTCTCCAATAGATGTAGATGACATGGAGACGAGCACTAAAGCGGAGACCATCGAGTTTGAGGTTGACACTCTTCTGGACAGAGCAACCCGAGAAGTCTCTGAGGCCATCCCAGAAATCACAAGTCACTCTGACTTGGTGAATATTGCATACAAGGCCAGACTTCAGATGCTTATCAGGTTCCAGGATTGGATCACCCTCGATCGACTTATCCGATTCAAATCCTGTAAAATTCTAAACTCCGAGGAGCGAGAGATTCGTTAGCAAATAGGCTACTCCAAGCCTGCTGACCTATGCTCCCTCGAAGACCTAAGGGCAGCTATGCTGGCTCTTCTTGAGGATAGGATCCCCTTAGCGGCCCGCGCCGGAGGGATCTCGATCCGGATGATCCGGATCCACCCAGATGATGCGAGCGGCCTTAGAAGCCTGCTGAGGGTCTCAACAGGAGGAGGGAGCTCAACCCTTAGCTGATCTACTCATCAACTCCTTCCCTCCTAGTTCGACGGCAGCTGGAACCTCTCATAATTCAGACCCTGGACAACTGTTGCAGCGGTCTTCTTACGAGGTTGCGCCCAATGCCAAGAGACAAAAATCTTGATCTGTAGCCAAAGCTCTTAAGAGTCAAGGGGCACAGAACCGCCTTATGGCGAAGAATGTCCACAGAAGTTGGAAGAAGGCTACGATAGCTCAGTGCGAGGAGATCAGGGCGCTGAGGACTTCAGTTCAGAACACGCCTGGCCCTGATTTCTCAGCAATTCTCAACAACGCATTAACGCACAAAGAGCTGAGTTTGAGACTCAACAAGCATCACTGATGGCTGTCCAGACCTCTCTTCTGGAAACTTTTAAGGCGGCCTAGTTAGTACACATGACAATGATCTCCACACTTATTGAGGCTCATGAACTTAGAATTGCCTCTATTCAGAAAGCTTGTACGGAGAAGTTTGATGCGGAGCTAAAGACCATTCAGAACCTGGTCGATTCCTCTCACCGCAAATACGGTGAAGACCTCATTACTGAGAGGAATGACCTGCATGAAAGGTTCGAAAGTATGCAAAAATCCTTGGATAGGCTGTCAACTGCCTACTCAGTGCTGAATGCCAAGGTAGTCTTGATTCCCACCCCCGGCGTGTTAGATGATGCCAAAAAGGGGAAAAGAATAACCAAAGGGAGGAAGTCAGTACCAGGGACCCAAGTCAAATCCACTCCCACTGACCCCTCTTCTGCAACAAGGGAAGAGACTGAGAAGGGTAAGGCCCAGGGTGTCTCCAGCGCAGGTGATGTAGGTGCTAAGACTGGCCCAAGTGGCTCAAGACCTAAGGAAACAAAAATAATCACTTCTGCTGAACATATAAAAGAAGTTGTTGAGTTCCTAGAGGAGGACTCAGAAGATGAGGAAGAGCATCCTCTGCCTCCACCAGTATCGGGTAAGGGTAAGAAACCGCTGAAGGTTCCTACCCCACTGAAGAAAGCTCACAAGAGATACATAAGCCCAGCTGAGGAAGCCCAGATAGAAGCCGATGAGAAATTGGCAAGGGAGCTGGCTGAGGCTGAGGCAGCTAACAAGCCTAAAAAGGCTCCTGCAAAGGCCCGAACTAAGGTTCCAGCGAGGAAACCAAGTAAAAGGCCTCCTGCAAGGAAACTCATCCTAATGGATGAAGCAGACAAGGGAAAAAAGGAGCAGGAAGCTGAGAAAACAGCCACTGACTCTCAGCAGCAAGGGAAGAAAAGAGCTGAGCCGACTATGGACGAGATGATCAATTTTAGTATTATTGCTCTAGACAAGAGAGCAGAATACTATTAGCTAGAAGAGTACAGATGGCAAGAGGCTCTGACCAAGGAGAAGGCTGCTGAAGCAGCAAGAGAAGCTGAAAGACTGAAGCCGAGACCTCCTCCCCCGAAGGACAAGGAAATTCCTTACAAATACAGAAGAGGCCGCAAACCCACTGATCAGAAGATGCATAGGTGGCCTCGGGTTGATAAATGGATGCCCTGGGAGAAGACTCAGTTGTGGGAGACGCATAAGGCTGAGTTCATCAAGCAATATTATGTCTGGCAATATTGGCCAGAAACTCATAAGGATGAAGCCTTTAATGAATGGCTCTTTAGATGTGACTCTGAAATTTACAGCATGGTCGAAAAGGCCATTGAGGGTAAAGAATATGTTCAGACTCCGGCTTTTAGACCAGTGCCTCCACCTCAGAAGCTCGACGGGTCTCTCTATACCGGCGTGATAGAAGGAGAACTCAGAAGGGCAATCTTAGCTTTGGATCTTGATCCTAATGATCCTGAAGACTTACCAAAGATTCAGAAGCTGCGGAGAGATACCTTCAAGATGTATGGACTCCCTCTGCCTGAAGAAAAATCCAAAGACTTTAAGGCACGGATTCAGTGCTTCAGAAGATAGTCTTGATAGCTGTTGTTGTAGAATAGCAAGTGATGTATTTGTACTGAACCTCTTTATATATATACATACATCTTTGTTGTTTTGGCCTGACAACATCTCATTGTCTCTATGGCCAATCTGTTTTAATTTAACACTCAGAATCACCTAAGTGATTACTGACTCACACACTTACTGCTTATCTGTGTTTGTCTGTTTTTGCTTAGATTTGATAACTTCTATTTGAGGAAAATTGTTGGGAGCTATTTCTGTAATCTTTCTATTCCTCGGTAGAATAGAACTTGACGTACAACTCCACTGATTCTTATTGTAATACTTGTAAGGAGTTTGTATCTGATAGTTTGTAGTGTTAGGTTTTGGCATCATCAAATAGGGGGAAATTGTTAGGAGAAGCCTCAGCAGTAGATTGTTTAGAAGATTTGGTTGATCGCAAAACCCTAATTTCATAGGTGAACCATTCCATTGTAATTCTAACGCCTTAGTCTCTGAGTGTTTCAGACTCAGTAGACTTGCCTTCAGTATGGTCCAGGTTCTGTAGTCCTGTCTACTGTACCCTCAGTAGACCATCCGCCTCAGTACCATGGAGTGAAGACTCAGTAGTGTTGGACTCAGCAGGAGAAGCCTACTGAGAGGTGTTCAGATTCAGTAGTGTTGGACTCAGCAGGAGCAGCATACTGAAAGAGTCAGTAGAACTGGACTCAGCAGGAGCAATTTACTAAACTCAGAGTCGACCTTCAGTAGAGTTGGACTCAGCGGAGTATACTACTGAACCCTTGGTCAGACTCAGCAACGTGCTGACAGTCTCCTTGATTGTCAGAAGGTTCTCAATGTTAAATCAGTAGAGTTATCCGAGGTTGTACACATCAGAGAAGTCAACTTCAGTATCTGCCTTGAAGTTTGAATGTCTCAACTACTTTCTACACCTCGACCAATGACAAGCATCCAGCTGTCAAAGTTCCGGTGAAAAGCTGCAAGTCGGCTACTTTCCTGAAAAAGAGGGTAGACTCTGCACGATTTCAAAAGAGCCGTTAGCTACCCAAAGAGAGTGACACGTGGATAGTTCGACTCCAAAGGATCTATCCATAGCTCACCTATATAAATAGAGGGAAAATTAAATCGAAGAACACACAGAAAATACGGAATTCACGAGCACTGAACGAACAAGAACACAAGCTTCCCGCGAAGAAATTCAGAGAAAATGCTCAACGCGAAAGGCACTTACACTGCTCTAGGGAACCAAGCTTATTAGAATTAAAGCCTCTAGCATCCAAGTGATAGAACACGAACCCAGAGAGATTAATCCTCATTGTTCTTCACTCTAGAAGCCTCTTGTTGTTCCCTTTCCCTATAACCTAAGCTCCACTGAATATCCATAGCTTAGAATTGAAGGAGTTCATATCTTGAAATGTTCTTATTGTAAAGAACTCCTTCACTATTGGAGAATCCTTCAAACACTTGTAAACTGGGACTTGCTAAGTATAATCTTCAAGGCCGTGTTTGTCCAGCGTACAAACCAACTGAGACTAACTCAGTATAATAAAATAGCCTTCTGGTCTTTTCGGGACAGTGGACGTAGGACTGTTGACATCCGAACCACTTTAAAATCGTTGTGTTCATTTACTGTTGCATTGATTTACTGTTCATACTAAAAATCCGTTTACAAAATCATTCAACAGAGTTTCAGAAAAGCTTAACAGAGTGCACTAATCTACTGAAACAGTTTTTATTAAAAACGTTTTCAACTCAACTGAATTGGGCTTACACTATTCCGCACCTAATGAACTCTTACTGAACGGCATCGAATCTCGACATCGGTCGCCTAGCGAGCCTCAGTATAGTCAGTCACTCGTCCACGCGATCCACAACAGCTTGCCTGGTCTACTGAATTTATTCAACAGACAATCTCCGAAATTGGACTGTTCGCGTTCTAAGTTGAGAAAAAGTTTTCAGGTGTATTCAGCCCCCCTCTACACCTGAACGTTTACCTCGGGACCAACAATAATAATAATTTAAGTTTGTCACCATATAGACCTTAATATTGAAAACTACTTTGAAGTTTTTCAATCCATAAATTTGTCCTTCTATTAGCTGGTGCTTGAATGTCTGAATTAGATTTCTTGGAATTGTTGTTTCAATCATGTGTTCCTGAAACATTTAAAATTTAACAAATAAATATTTTCCCGAAACATGATTAAATATTAAAAAAATTCGAAGTAATGATGGAAAATTGGAAATACCTCTGAATCATGGAAAATGCTTTCCATGCTAAATATTTCTTGTCTATTGAATGAGGGGACATCGTATAGATACACAAGACAAACTTTCATTTCAAAAGTTTCCTTTGAGTTATCTAATTCTCGAATTAGAGACCAAATATGAGTCATTTCTATTATTTTAATCACAACTCAATTTCTGTATAGTAGTTTTATTTATTTGCAATTGTTTTTGATAAAATATGTTTTAAACCAATTACATATAAAGGATTTGTGACCATATGTATACCTAAACATTCCTACTATGAATGCTTAAATTTCTCTTGCATTAAATCTTAATAGTGTAATAATTACATCTAATTAAGCTAGAGATGTGATAGACTGATAGCTAAACTACACAATCAAAGACAAATATTAACTCTCATTAACAAGTATGATCACTTTTCCTATTTACCAAATCAATTAGTTGAGAAAAAGGCTATTTACATTGAGAATTATAAATATTTATTACCTTTGTAAATATTAATTTTCCTATTGTATTTAATTTTATGTTGTAATTTAGATCAAATTATGAGATGCATATCCAAGTTAGCATTGATCAAATTTATTTATTGAATATCAATATTGATGGATTTTTAGACAATGATTTAAAAAAATGATTTCAGTTATATTATAATTGAATTGATGTATTATATGAAAGTGAGTTGAATTGTAATTGGATAGATGAAATTGATATAAGAGAAAAAAGGCAAATTAGTAAATTTGGGTGCAAAGTAGATTTTAATTAAATTGAAATTAATTTAAATTGAATTTTGCATGCGCAGAAAGACTGATATAACCCTAAAATTTATTAAAATTGCAAAATCATGCAATTCAATTGAATTGCAATCAATTGAAATTGAATTCATTCGTTTTTTATGTATATAAGATTTATGTTTGTGTCCGTTTAATTCCAAACAATTTAAAAATAATCAATTTCTTAGATTAACTAATTCCTAATAAAGTATATGTTTATTAAATGAGATATCGGCCACCATTTAATTTAATAGGTGAACACAAATTAAACATGAAAAAAATGGATTAGTGACCCGCTCTCATAAATTCTATATCATCAAAAGTAATTATACATTTATCTGTACTTATATATGGAGATTAATATCATTTCTAAAAATATACTCCCTCAGTCCTACTTGGAACAATATGTTTCCTTTGAGCTGGAGAATCGAGAAAGCGGGGTTATATGATATTGGTTGTTTGACTTTTATAGTAGTTAAATATGGTCAGTACAATCTTTGTCAATCTAAGAAACACGTCATTTGTAGTGGGAAATTCCGATAAGGAAAACATGTCATTTCTAGCTAGTGAGACGGAGGAAGTAATAGATACAAATAATTAATATATGAAAGAATCACTATTACGATATAAGTGTAACATGATAAAAAATGTCCAATTTTTACCCGATTGACCTGGTTTTGACCCTATGAGTACTATTAGAAAAAATAAGAATTAAACCCTTACCTTATGGTGAAGACGTTAAACGGAGATAGGCAGAGATGGTGGAGAAATCTGTTTATCTCTCCTTACCTATAAAATGAATTATGGTTTCGTAAGTGTGCTTTATGATGACTCTAAAGCAATATATTTGTAGGCGGAAAGAGGACCGATTTTAATTAGAATATGATTGATATTAAATATTATATATCTTTTGTAAATTAGACCACAATAATAAGTGAGATATGTGTGAAAGAGAGAGTTAGATTATTATGTAATGTTTTAATATCTATTCTACACGAAACTTTCATCCTTTTCTAAAGGTATATTATTGGCTTGCCTGGCAACCCTTATCTTTCCAATGATGAAAAGAATGAAATGGTTTGTATATGATGAAAAGAATGAAATGGTTTTACAAGGGACGGAGTCAGAAATTTTAGAAGCCACCAAAACATAGAGATTTTGCATTTTTAGTTAATTTGTATGAGTTTTCAGCATATTTACTGGATTCCTTTTTATGGTATTTTTAGTTTCAGTTAAAATAGCGTGTTCAATATTTCTCAACCACTATGAAAAATATTAAAATTTCTATTGTAAATCTTATGATTCCTACCAAGTCCACATAAAAAAGGGAGATATCAACATGTTTTACAAATTAAATGGTGTTTAGAATATATATTATCCGTATTATTCCACTAATTGACTGATTCGAAATTCCATTATTTAACACTTTTATAGGTTGAATATTCACACAAGATTATGATAATACCATTTATCTATTTAATATAAATTGCAAGATATTCCGATGTATGTGAAGACCAGAGTATTCTTGAGTCTTGATCTTTTAGCTGTTCTATTAGACTTGAAATTGCATAATACTACTAATATTTGTTTGATTAAAGATGAACAGAATCCTTCAAATCTGCTGCTTTTTCCATCACAACATTTGTGTGAGTAATTATCAATGATTGGATTGCCCCTCCTAGTTCATTTCTGTTGTAACTGACAAAATTAGGACAACTATTGAAGAAAAATATCATTTATGCATAAATCTCGAGTCGAAATTCATAACATAATTAATTACCCCCGTAATGTTTTGCATTTTTCACGATATTTTAGTACACCAGCTTTACATGAGGTATTTATACTATTTTTTAATTGCACCGATTTATTTGAGATTATTTATTATTTATTTTCATGTTACGACGGAAATTATATTATGGATTATACTTTTTCAAACCGATGTTATCTACATTGCAATTTAAATTTCAATCAATTGGTTATTGTTGAGTTAGTTAGGGTGCCCAAATTGCGTGGAGAGAACTACTTACCTATTACTGGGCCCACATCAAACTGTAATGGAACATTTTCCCTTTATTTTAAGGATATTATTGCAATAAATCATTTGTTCTTTACTTCTTCCCCCTCGAAAATTTAAAAGTAAAGATAAATGTTAATATTGCAGAAAATCTTCTGTTGGTCCCGAAATTACGTTCAGGTGTAGAGGGGGGGGGGTGAATACACCTGAAAACCGATTTCTCAACTTAAACACGAACAGTCATTTTCAGGATAATGTCGTACTGAACAAGTTCAGCAGACCAGATAAGCTGTTCTGAATCGTGTGGCAGAGTGACTGACTCTACTGAGACCTGCTAGCTGACTTAGAGTCAGAATTCAGTATCTTCCAGATAGAGTTCAGTAGTGCGGAATAGTGTAGGCCCAAATTCAGTTGAGTTAGGAAAACGTTTTTAACAAAACAATTTCAGTAGATTAGTACAGTCTGCTAAGTTTGCTGAAACTCAGTTGAATGATTTAAAGAATATTTTCAGTATGAACACTAAATCAATCCAATAGTAAAAACAGAACACAAGACACAGAGATTTTTAAAGTGGTTCGGACACAAAAATCCTACGTCCACTGTCCCGAAAGATCAGTAAGCTATTTATTATACTGAGATAGTCTCAGTTGGTTTGTACGCTGGACAAACACTGGTCTTGAGATTTATACTGAGCAAGTCTCAGTTTACAAGGTTATCAAACTAAGTATTTGAAAAACTCTCCAACAGTGAAGGAGTTCTTTACAATAAGGATCAGTTCAGAAGTAAACTCCTTCGTCTAAGGTATGGATATATTCTATTGAGTTTAGGGTAGAGGGATAGGGAACAAGGATGTGGCTTCTAGAACGACGAACAGCTGAGTGTAAGCTTTGGGTTCGTGTAATGTCGTTTGGATACTAGAGGTTTTATTAAGCAATTCCGCTTGGTTCCCTAAGAGCAGAAATGTAGTCTTTCGCCGGAGATTGATTCTTCGAACTTCTTGCGGAAGACTTAAGGCTTTTCGAATTTGCTCGTTTGAATGCTCTGTGTGTTCTCTCGTGTGTTCGTGAGTTCTTAGTAAGGTTCGTGAGCTTCAAATTTGATTTATCCCTCTATTTATAGAGAAGAGATTAGGATAGATCCGTTGGAGACGACGATCATTTGTCTCTCTCTTTTGGGTAGCTAACGGTTCTTTTGAAGTATGGTAGCAGTGTCCTTTCCTCCATTTCTGGAAAGTTGTTGACTTGCAGCTTTATTAGGTGTAGGATACGTAGCTGCTTGTTATTGGTTGAGGTTCAGAAAGTGGTTGAGACAGAACAGACTTCAAGGAGATCTGAAGCTGACTTCTCTTGCCTCGTATTGACTCTACAGATTGTCTTTTAAAGATACTGACAGTCAGAAGACTGTCTGGCCGTTGCTGAGTCTGATCTCTGATTTAGTAGCATGCTCCTGCTGAGTCGGCTCTACCGAAGATCAGCTCTGAGTGCAGTGAACTACTCCTGCTGAGTTCAGTTCCACTGACTCCTTTTAGTATACTGCTCCTGCTGAGTCCAGTATCACTGAGTCTTCTACTTCTGGTGCTGAGGCAGATAATCTACTGAGTGCTTGAACCAGAGCAGAGTGTCTGCTGAGTCTGAAACCTCAGAGACAAAGACAGATTACAACGAAATGGTTCATCAATCAATATAGGGTTTTGAGATCTTCAAATCTTCACAGACTCATTCAGAGCACAAGGCTACTGAGTAAATATCAACAAAGAAGACTGAGTCAATTCCCACTATTTAATAACATTGCTGAGGATAGAATCATCACCCATCATTTTCCCCCTATTTGATGATGCCAAAACCTAATAATCTATCAACCTAACACTATGAATTATGAGAAACAGAGCTCCTTACAAAGTATTACAAGTGGAACTAGTGGAGTTGTTCTTCAAGTACTAGACTACTGAGGGGATCAGGGCAGAAAGTCAGGACCTATACAGAGTCTAATCAATATTTTCCCCCTGTCTTAACAACATTTTCCCCCATCACTAACAAGTCTATCAGAATCTAGCTAAGCAACAACTGATAGTAAATAACAACAGTGAGTGTGTGAGTCAGTAATCACTTTAGTGATTCTGAGTGTTAAGCATAAATAAACACGGCTATTCAGACAATAAGGAATTGTCAAAGCCAGACAGAGATATTATATATATGAGAATTTCAGTACAAATACATCTCTGCTAGACTAAAAGAAAGAAAGAAACAATGAAAATATAGAAGCAAGAGATCATTTGAACTATTTGATCCTGTCTTTGAAATCTTGAGATTGAGTTTCAGGAAGAGGCACTCCATACATCCGATGTGTGATCTTTCTCGCCCCGAGTATCTCAGCAAAGTCCGCTGGGTCTTCTTCATCAAGAAATTTAGCTTCAGCAGCGTCCTTCACTTCTTTCTCTATGACTCCATAATGGATGGATCCATCAAGCCTCTGTGGGGGTGGCAGGATTCTGGGATCAGGAACTCTTACTTCAACATTTTCCTTGACGACTTTTTGGAGTCCGGCATACATTTCCAGATCTGCTCTCATTAGCCATTCAGTATATACCACTGTCTTGGGTTTCTCAGACCAGAATCTCCAGAAGTAGTTCCTTTTGATGAATTCGGCTTTCAGTGTCTCCTATCTCTGAGTAACTTCCCACGGGATCCATTCATCCACTCTAGGCCATCTGTGAGTCTTCAGATCAGTAAGCTTTCTGAACTTCCTATATTTGTATGGGATGTCAGCCTTTGTAGGGATCCTCAGACTCGCTTCCTTTTCAGTTCTCAGCCTGAGAGCTTCAAGATCAGCCATCCATATTCTCTCTCCGGTTGCTTCTATCCGTCGAGCTTCTTCACCGTTTGTATAGATATCTGTCTAGCTGAGCCCAGATTTCATCCATTTCTTGTTCCCTGTTCCTTCGAGGCAGTGTAGGAGGGCTTGTGAGGTAGCTCTTCTTCTCGAGTCGCAAAGGCGTCGAAGATTTCTCTTTAGAAGTTCCCTACTTGCCCGTTGATTGATGTTGCTGCTTACTCCTTTTCTTTTTCTTTATCAAGCATCATCGCCGAGTTTAAGCGTTCTAGGAGGCAAACCTAGCACTTGTCTTTTCGCCTCCAAATGGAGCCTTAGTTTTGCCTTTAACAGCTTCTACTTAGGTTTATTTGTGGCTTCAGCTTCGGCTATCTCCCTAGCCAGCTTTTCATCTGCTGCTATCTGAGCCTCCTCCTCCGGGGTTATGAACCTCCTGGGTCCTTTCTTCTTGGAGGGAGGGGTTGGGAGTTTCAGTAATTTCTTGCCTTTGCCGGCAACTGGAGGAGGAAGAGGAGCTTCTTCCTCTTCTAAGTCCTCGTTAGCATACTCTGCAACTTCTTTTATAATATCAAGAGGAGTTTGAGTTACCTGAGCTGTGACTTCTTTGGCTCCTGAGCCACTTGGGCCAGTCTCAGTAGATGCTGCAGCTGCAGCTGAGACACCCTGGGCCTCGCCAGTATGTGCAGGTCCAGTGGGGGCAGATGATAGAGTTTGAGATGCCCCTGCCACTGTCCTTGCTTTCTTTGCTGCTTTCAGTATCAGCTCCTTAGATGCTTTCTCTACAAATCCTTCCCCCTTTTTGGCATCAGCAAGTAGGGTTGGGGGTGGAGCAGATACCTTTTTATTCAGGCTTTTGTATCAGTCTGACAGATCTTCCAGCTTAGTATGTAGCTTTCTCAGCGCCTCATGCAGCTCGTTTCTCTCATTTGTCAGTTGATCGTTGTACTTCTTATGTGAGAGATCAGCCGCAGCCTTGAATTCTTTCAGCTACTTTTCTACCGTCTCTTCAATGGCCTTCGGAATATTCTCCATTCCGAGGTCGGTGGCTTGAGAGATGGCGATGACGGATTCGATGTGAGGGCGGTTTGAGCGGCCTTGTAATCATTCAGCAATCTGTCCTGGCCTTCCTGATTCATCTTGAGTTGTGCTTCAAAGTCAGCTCTCTGTGCAGCTAAGGCATTTGTCAGAATGCTGGAGAAGTCAGGGACTGGAGATGTTGAGATAGAGGTTCTGAGTCCCTGCAACTCTGCAGTCTGAGCCTCAGTGGTTTGCCGCCAAGTTTTGTAGACGGTTCGGGCGAGTAGGCGATTTTGAGTGCCTTGGTTCCTCAATGCCCTGGCCACTGATTTCGAACGACGGCTCTTTGGGCTGGGCGCTACTTCGAAAGCAGATTCGAGAAGGAGCTGAGAAGGATCAGCTGCCTTCAAAGTACCAGCTACCATCTGCCCGGGACCAAGGATGCTGAGTGGAGGATCAGCAGTAGAAGTAGTGGCATCCTTGTCCGGTTGAGTTCCCTCATCAGGCTTCTCAGGGCTTGAATCACGGGGTGGGTCCTGACCATCGGGGTCAGACCCATCTGAGGGCCCAAGTGCTGAGACAGGCTGTCAGTCGTTCAGCTTGGCAAGCATGGCTGCCGTCAGATCCTCGAGCGTATCGAGGTCAGATGGCTCATAATAGACAATCTTTCCTCTGATCAGCAGCTCTTCCTCGTGAAGCTGCTCGCAGGAGTGGTGGATGATCAGTCGCTTCAGGTTGTGCCACTCCTTGAACCTTATCAGCATGTGGAGCCTTGCCTGCCTAGCAAGTAGGACAAGATCAGTGTGGCTGGCGATCTCCGGAATCACTTCAGCAATCTCTCGGGAGGCTCTGGATTTTAGAGCTGTGACCTCCATCCCGATAGATTCTGACTCCGAGTCCTCTATATCAATGGGAGACGCCTGTTTCTCAGCAGACCCTGCTGAGTGGTGGGACGTCCAAGGGGCTCTCCAAGGTCTGAACTTCTTCAACTTGGACCCCTTGGTCCACGGTTTCACCCTGCTCAGTGGAGAATGCCTTCTCCACTGATTGTGTCTTCCCAGAAGACTCTAGCTCGTCTCTCAGCTGGAGAGGCTGCTCAGTAATTACAGTTTCGGCTCCGCCTCAATCTGCCGTAGCACAACCTCGCCGACCTTCTTCAACCTTTTGGTTGGTGCCTTAGGCATTGATTTAGGAGGGGACCTCTTCTTCTTTGGCGTGGAGGTCTACTGAGTTCCGGCCTTTGGTGCAGTGGGCTCGGAGCCGATCTGCTGAAGGGCTATTGCCCTGTTCTGGAATCTGACCTTCTTCACATTAAAATATTGCTTGTCAGCGAAGGTGAGGCTGTCAGACGCGCAGAAGTCGTCGATCATGACGGATAGTTTCAGTCCATATAGGAGCTTTCCTTTGACGCTTCGCCTCTTGGAAGTTTTGTCAAATTTGGCTGACGGTGCATCATGAACTCTCCGAGGAAGAACTCGGTCAGCTTTATCTTGGCCCGATCATATATGGCCATCATCAGTTGTAGCTTGGGCCTTGACACTTGGTCAAATGAGCCCGCTTGACTCGTTAGTAGCTGAGTCACTATGTACGCCAATGCTCTGTACTGAGGGAGCATTGCGTTTTTGGGAAAAGCGGCTCAAGGACTGTTGGCTTCCCACGTAACTCGGTGAGGTACTCATCCATTAGATCGTCTTTGTATACGGCAAAGGTCTTGAGTTCTTCATTTGGCAGTGAAGCTTTTCGAAGAGCTTCACGGATTGACATCTGCTTCACTTCTATATCGGTGCGTGAGGATCGCCAATCGTATGAACGACGAATCTGCCTCGATGTCTCCGTCCACCGAGTCGGAATTCGGGATAGATTTTTGCCGACGGAGAAAGAAGGTCGGCTTCCTCGTCAGGAATCCTTCCAATCCCGGTCTCACGAAGGGCGTAGAAAATCTCCTCTATGAAGTCTAGATCGCACTCGTCAAACTCCATGATGGCTCGCATCGGACACGATCCTTTTCAAGGATCTCTTGCATATCCGCAGGAGCAACTACATGTGTTCCTATCATTTTAATAATCTGCAAACACGGTATCGGGCCAAGATCCGATAAAATATAAGGAAAATCATTGAAAGATCATGCGATACTGAAAATATCATAAAAAAAATTACCAAAAGATTTTCTGAGAGGTTTAATGGATAGAAAATATGTAACAAAGCGAGTGATAGTCTCAGAAAAATCTAGGGTACTTAAGATATTTGCAGAGATGAAATGTCGGTTTCAAACATTTGAACGCTTATATATATCTTGGAGAAGATAAACACTTAAATATCAATGGTTCAGTTTGAACGCGCTTTTTGAGATGGACGGCTAGGATTAAGTTTTATAAAATAGGTAATGATCATATAGCCGCCTAAGTCAAAACCCAGTTGTATATAGCCTAAGTAGTAACTTGATACGACATGCATTAAGTGCGTTGCAGAGTTCAACATGCTTTTACATAGAATGTCGTGTATTAAATGTAGTCCGTTAAAAATTAAATAACATTTTCTAAGGCATTGAATACGATGCTGAATCTGATCCATAAATGCACAGAATTGTTCTATAGGCTACTTAGTAGAGATACGCAAACCTGTCAGCTGAACATCGTAGTCAGCTGATACCTCGTGTAGATGGTTGCTGAGTCTCTACGTACTGATTTTACTCAATACTGAGAGTGAACATTCCCCCTTACTGAATGCTCATCTCCTTAATCTTCTTACAGACTGGAGTCAGTAGGGTCCAGCAGACCTAGCTCTACTGAAAGTTCTCTGAATTTGGCTTCAGCTAGAGGCTTGGTCAGTATATCAGCCCTTTGATGGTCAGTATGGATCTCTTTTCCATCCTGATATCCTTCTTTTCGACATGGTCACGAATGAAGTGGTGTCTGATGTCCACGTGCTTGCTTCTCGTATGAAGTACATGATTCTCGAGTGATTGCAATGGCATTGGTTCTCGCCGCAGAAGATCGGCACTTCATTCTAAATGACGCCGTAGTCGCGTGAGCGGCTGCTCTCAACCTAAAGGATTTGGGCACCGCAACTTCCGGCAGCCATGTATTCGGCTTCCGTAGTTGACATTGCTCGAATGCTATTTTTTTAGAACCATGAGATCGCCTATCGCCGAGGAACTAACACGTTCCAGAAGTTGACTTTCGGTCAATTCTACATCCTGCATAGTCAGCATCAAAATAACCAGTTAGTTCAATATTATCATCAGCTGGATACCATAAACCCATGTCAGGTGTTCCTCTGAGATAGCAGAGAATCTTCTTTGTTGAGTCCATGTGACTTTGCTTCGGATTCGCCTGAAATCGAGTGCAAGGCACACCTACCAAGATAAGTTATGTCAGACGAGTAGCCGTTAAGTATAATAAAGAACCAATTATAGCACGAAAATCAGTTTGGTCTACTGATACTCCCTCTTTATCAAGATCAATTTTCATATTCGTGTTCATCGGGATCTTGATTGGTTTGCCGGATGTGCAACCGAATCTCTTGATGAGGTCTCGAGTGTATTTGCCTTGATTGATGAACGTTCCCTTCTCAGATTGTTTGACTTGAAAGCCGAGGAAATAGTTCATCTCTCCCATCATGGACATCTCGAACTTGTCCTTCATCATTTTCTCAAACTGCTGACACATGATGACGTACTTCGATCCAAAGATGATGTTATCTACGTAGATTTGCACGAGTAATAGGTCGTCTTCCAGTCGAATGCTGAATAATGTGCGATCTACTCTGCCCTTCTGAAAACCTTTCTGAAGAAGAAACTCAGACAGGGTATCGTACCAAGCCTTGGGTGCTTGTTTTAACCCATACAGAGCCTTTCTGAGTCTATAAACTTGATGTCCCTACTGAAAGCCGGGAGACTATTCCACATAGACTTCTTCTTTGTTAAGTATTCGTTCGAGAAAGCGAGACTTCTCATCCATCTGATATACTCTGAATTTTTTATGTGTTGCGTAGGTTAGGAGTAGTCTGATTGCCTCTAATCTAGCACTGGAGCGAACGTTTCATCGAAATTTATTCCTTCAGCTTGACAGTAGCCTTTTGCCACGAGGCTTGCTTTATTCCTTACTATGACGTTGTTTTCATCTCGCTTGTTCTTGAAGACCCATTTTGTTCGATCACATGTTGGTGCCGGGTCTCGCCAACAAGCTCCCAAACTTCGTTTCTCGTGAACCGATTCAGCCTCCTCCGCATGGCTATGATCCGGGCCAAGCATCTTCCAAGTGCATCCTCAATCGACCGAGGTTTTTCGGCAGACAAGAAGCGGGAATATAGTGCGCTTTCTCCTTGACAATCGGATCTTGTCTTTATTCTTCTTCAAGGATCTCCAATAATTAAATCGGAAGTGTGAGCATCCGACCACGATCTACGATGTTCCAACTCTTCATCCGAAATTTGTTCAACACGATAGTAGGTGAGTTAGGCATTTCAGGCTTGTACTACTATGATATTGAAGCAATTCGGCTACAAGAGTGTGATCTACTCGAGTCACCAAGATCGGGGGCATTTAGCTCGAGAACATTATTAGTTCCCCCCGAATTATTATTCTCGGTAGAGGTCTCGGCTACCACCGGGGTTTCTTCATCGACCTAAGTTACCCGGGATTGACTCGCTCGGAGAGTCAATCCGTTCGCCTACTTCGCCGCCGGGCCGAGATTCGCAGTTTTATCTTCGTTTCCTCATCGAATCATCATCCCAACATAGCCGGATCTTTTCAACTTTATCTTTTAAGCTCGGATCCCGTAGCCGCCATCGATGTCCTCGTATTCACTTTAGAGTTTCGCTCCCGTCTTCGCAGCAAACTCATTAAAAACAACATGAGGGCTTTCCTCCACGCAAAGGGTTCGATAGTTAAAGATTCTGAAAGCTTTGCTGACCTGGGAGTATCCTAAGAACACTCCCTGATCTGACTTGCTATCAAAAGTCTTCAGCTGATCTTTCCCATTATTGTGAATAAAGCACGAACACCCAAAACTATGGAAATAAGATAAAGAAGGTGTCTTCTTATTCCTACCGTTCCATAGTTCATATAGTGTCTTCTTATGCTGCTTTGTCAGTAGAGATCGGTTCTGAGTGTAACATGCACTATCGCAGCTTCCGCCGGCATTTGGTTGGGAGTCCTGAGTCTGCGAGCAAGGTTCTTGCTGCTTCTTTAAGTGTTCGATTCTTCCTCTTAGCTACCCCATTTTGTTGAGGCGTGCGCGCGGCAGACGTCTCATGCTCTATGCCTTCTACTTTACAGAACTCCTCCACCATGAAATTCAGGAACTCAGTTCCTCTGTCTGAACTATTTTGATGATCTTGGTGTTCTTCTCGACACTGAGCCTTTTCAGAAGCCTTGGTAACTCTGTTTTGACGTCAGACTTGTTGGCAATAAATATGACCCATGTGTAGTGCGAGTAGTCATCAATGACCACTAATGCATACTTCTTGCCTGTGATCGTCACTGGAGAGACTGCACCGAACAAATCCATATGTAGCAGCTGAAGGATTCCATTAGTGGAAGGAGATGGAACAGGCGGATTTTGATTCCTTGTTTGCTTCCCCTTCAGACATGCTTCACACTGAGTGTCTTTGCTGAATACTTCATTCGACAGTCCTCTTGCTAGAGTGTTTCTAGCCAATTTGTTGAGCGTTTTGAAGTTGAGATGGCTGAGTCTCCTGTGCCAAAGCCACCCTGTTCTGTTGTCATTCTTCGCCAACAAACAAGCTTCAGGTTCAGCTGAGTTCCAGTCAGCTACATAGATATTCTTCTTGCGCGAACCTGATAACACTGTTTTCCCTGTGGATTTATCAATAACATCACAGAAACCAGCGCCAAAATCACTCTATTCGAGTTATCACAAAATTGACTAACAGAGAGAAGATTATGCTGAAGTCCTTGAACATATGATACTCTTGGAACTGTTGTTGTTCCAATGCTGAGTGTTCCATAGCCTCTGGTGTAGCCTTTTGCGTTGTCTCCAAACTCGATTCGGGGTCCTTTTTCAGTAGTATAATTCTTCAGCAAGTCCTTTTGGTATGTCATATGTCTTGAGCATCCGCTGTCCATAGATGTCTTTAGGTACCCTTTATTTTTTATTTTGGGTCCTTAGATGTTAGTTTTGGTAACTCATATATGTCTTACGACCCTGGTGGTCTCAGACAGTTTCTTTCCACTTTTGTCAACATATTTGACCACCGGATCGGGCTCGCCGACTTCGAAGCTTTTCGTGTTCGGGAGTCCCGATTTTCTAAGTGGGTGGACTGGCCGACCTTTGCCTTGTGCACGGCTTTCTTCTTTTTTTCCGACTTTTGGATCCCTCTCCTGACTATAGGATCATAGTAATATGACCCATACTGAGCTAGATAAGTCAGTTGTGGAGGTCCATGCTGATCAGCCCATTTTGCTTTGTTGGTTCCCCCTTGATTGAACTGGGGTGATCTGGTGCCGATCTTCTTGTCAGAGTGCTGATAACTAGGATGAGGTGCCTTCATCTTCTGTTTGTTCTTGGCTAGGGGGTTCAGTGTGTCTGCATTGATGGTCTCCCCTTGAACAAACCTATCTGCTAGCCGGTTTTCTGAGCGTACGGGGGCAGATGAGGAGGCTCCCTGGCAGAATCCAAGTCCCTCCTTGCAATGCTTGGGCTTGTTGCTTGCTAGCATAGCCTCTAGCTTCTTTTCAGCGCCCATGTATCGCTCTGTCATCAGGTTCCTCCGCATATCATCACTTTTCTTCAAGATTTCATGCCTCGGCCTCGAAGTCCCGACAACTCTTGCTTTAGTAGACTCAGTTCAGTATCTTTCTGAGTCAAGTCTTTGGTCAAAACTGAGATTTGATCTTCTTGATGCTGAGACTTGGCCATCAGAGAGTTTATCTCCTCCCCCGAGTCTCAACACAAGTCCCTTCGACTCGCAGCAACCCGACTTTCCCGAGAAGTCTCGATTCTCCACTTTCGTGGTATCCAATTCTCCGAAGAGTCTTATTGATCCGTTGCACTCATCCGAATCCGCTCGTCGAGTAGTTCTTCGTATGCGATTGCGACGCCCGCATTCTCCGTCCGCACTCGAAAGAGTGTCGTGTGTGTAGTGTGAAGAGGAATTAAATGGTTCATGTGAGTTTACCTCATCCTCTTCTCCCCGCCATGAGACACTTTTCAAGATCTTCTTCAGCCTTTAAGCTCTATGGCCATGAAAGCTGCTTCATCGTCAGATGAATCCATGAAGGAATTGACTTCATCTGAGTTGTCTGAGAGTTCACCAGCAATGTATGCTTGGCTCTTCTTGATGAACTTCTCCCTTCTTGCTTTGCGTGCTGCTCTCTCAGCAGTGCTGAGCTCAGGACAATCATACTGATAATGTCCTGGCTTCTTGCAGTTATAGCCGGTTGTGACTCTTTCTTCTTTGCTCTCACTGTCTTTCGACTGAGCTGAGTCATCTTGTTTCCTGCATTCAGAAGTATGCGAGTCAGGAGTGCGCTTAGACGTATATTCAGACTTACCCTTAGATTCTCTGAGGGCTTTAGTCACTTTTCTGGCGCCTCTCCTTCTCCTTCGGTACTTCACGACAAGCGGTGCGTACTTCTTGGCTAGATTTCCTTCTTGTATATCAATGAGTGAAGGTTCAGCCTTGCTAGACACCTGGAGCTACCGTGGCCTGACCGATGCTTTAAAGGCATGGTCGATTTGGGTGTCGCTTCTATCAATTGCTTCCTTTCGAGGTAAGACGAATTCGAACTCCTCTGCTTTAAGCTCTGAAAAGATATGGTCAGGAGTAACAATATCTAAATCAGAATGACGTAATAAAGTGGCAAAGGGGGTCCAATTTCCGTCTGGTAGTGCCCTCAAAATCTTGAGATTCATCTCTCGGTTGGAGAATGTCTTTCCCACTCGTTGATAGTGTTCATCGATTCGTAAATCGACGTTGAGATCTTCAATGGTGTCACCGGGCATGAGGACGAGTCTCTCCAGGTTACGAAGTTCCAAAGTGCAAGTTTGTTTGCTTTAATCTTCCGAGTCCCCCGACTCACTAGCGCTAGAGCATCTCGGAGTTCTTTCGGGGACTTACAGTCCTGAACTCTTTCGAGATAGGAATCACTCAGGGTGGTCAGTATGGCGTTTCTGGCGACGCGGTCTAAGTTGTGAAGCTTCTTCTCCTCAGGGGTGAAGAGACTTCTGTCCTTCAGGATCTTCTTCCCGGTCACCATTCCTCCTCCATCTGCTAGATCTTGAGCTACGACGCTATCGATCATAGGAATGATAGGTCCGTCCTCCAGAACCTCTATCATGCTATCGTGGAGGGAGGTCAGATGTGCCTCCATTTTGACCTGCCATACGACGTAGTTCTCTACTGAGAACATGGTTACCATCCTTATCCCTGACATATCAGACATGATGAATAATGATATGAATGAAGAATTATATGCAAGTGAATCAACAAAGAAGACTGAGTCATTTCCCACTATTTACCAACATTGCTGAGGATAGAATCATCACCCAACATCTTCCATACTGTGCAATGTATACTTTTTTTTTAATTAGTAGCACGCCGACCACATAAATTAGAACAATTAAATCGTAACGACATCGTAACATACTTTTTTTTAATAATTGAATAGTTTTGTTTTCTTATAATGGGAAACTCGCAGCCGATATATCCTTGATGATGTTGTAACATACTTGATTTATATTATGGTTCAAATCGGTGACTTTTACCACAAAATAACACAATTCCATGCATACTTAGACAAAAGAAATTTCCTTTCTACATTATATATACATGGACTTACTCAAACAGGAAATTTAATGATTCTATATCATTACATTACTAAATAAATGTATTCCTAGTAAACAAAACATAATTGCAAAAATTCTCACCGCGTGAAAAGCCAAAAAGTAATTCACAATGAAAATAAATAAATAAATAAATAAATAAATAAAATTTGCTGAAATAAATACTCATATAATTGTTTGAGTGTTAGTCCCCTCCTAACCCACACCATATCCCACCAACCTACAACTTTGCCCTCCCTCTCTCTTCAAAATCCTAATCCAGAAAACCCTCTTTCCCTAGTCAAGAACTTTGATTTTTGTGGCCGCATCCGACGAATTCAACCTTGTTTTTAGGTACAGTAAGCAGTGGACAAAGACACTCAAATCTTTTTTCTTGGTTTATGGAAATGAAGAAAGTTAGTTTTGTTGATGAATTATTTGAGTAGTATAAGGAAGTAGGGTCTTTTTGCAGATTTTGTTTTTGTTGTTGAAGGTACACTGACATAAATCAGTACATAATTGACAGATAAAACAGTTTGGAAATGGATCGAAAATGGTGGTTTTGAGTTTGCATGGAGGCGGAGCTGAAAATGCTTTTATGCCCTACCTAGTTTTGTTCCCATCTCCATTATAATCTTTCTCTATTATCCCATCCATGGAAGACCAGCCCTACCGGTAGAACGACGCCGCTTCCGCGCTCGAGATGGAGCTCCACCACCACCTCGACAACGGCGGTGACATGGTGTACAACGTCTCCTCAAATTGGTAGGAAATGGGTACTTGTTTCAACGGCGAGAATGGGGCCCACTACCACAATCAGCTGAATTCCGATTTCAACCAGATCTACGACGTCCCCGATTTGCTCAACATGTTCCCTCTGCCGCGCGTGCTTCCCAACTCCCCCATCACCTTCTCCCACTCATCTCAGAATTCTCCAGCCTTCTTGGCTTGGCTGGGGCTATTGGGGGATGTCTCCGCCTCCGCCGCGCCGTACGACCCTCTACTTCCCTTGACTCTCCCACCACAGCCGCCTCTCCTCAGAGAGCTCTTCCACGGTGGTGGGGTTTATTCATCTCGAAATGGAAGCTTGTTCACTGCCGGAGGAGTTGACGAGAGAGAAAATGCCGGACTGTATCAGAACGGCGACGGCGTGTTTGGATTTACCGGCGCGGATATCGGTAAGAATCGAGATGGGGTAAAAGATACCAAACACTTTGCTACTGAGAAACACAGAAGAGTCCTCCTCAACAAAAAATATGAAGCTCTAGGATCATTAGTCCCAAGCCCCACAAAGGTAGTTTCAAATTTTAATTTACAATTTCATTCAATCTCGTGATTTTAATTAGATATGAATTTTATGAATTATTTGAAGAAAGATAGAGCTTCAGTCGTGGGAGACGCCATCAACTACATCAACGAGCTGAAGAGGACGGTGAGTGAGCTAAAAGGGCTAGTGGAGAAGAGGAGATGCGCCAAGAGGCCCAAGATAGAACAAAACGACGCCGCACAGGGGAATGAATCCAAGTGCGTGGGTATTAGATATTGTATAACTGCATGTGCAAGTCACGTGTGTGCCACGTGTGTTTTAGTTTTAACCGTCGTGTTAGTTATACTGTTAGGAGGTTGTTAGCCTTCTTCTTTCCTTCTCTCTGTATATATATATTGCTGTGATGAATTGTAAATGATACTTTTCTTCTCATTCTTAAAATCATAATATGGTATCAGAGCTTTCTAGAAAGAACTAGATCTAGATTTCTCCGATCATCTTCTACACAAATTTTCCAGTGAGATCATCATTTTTCCGAGATCTCTCTGTTCAGCCATGGCAGCTGAGTCTGTCACGCTTCCAAATATCCATCCGCTTTGCATCAAGCTCGATAAGTGCAATTACATATTTTGGAAAACAGAAGTTCTGGCCACTGTTCGTGCCTACTCTCTTGAAGATATACTACTAGATCGAAACACTCCGGCGGCAGTTCCGGTAGATCCAATCACTCATCAACCACCTACTGCGTATCTGGCGTGGCTCAGGAGAGATCAATTCCTGTTCAGCTGGCTTCTCTCCACCATCTCTCCGTCGATGCTTGGTTACATCGGCCGGTGTGCAACTGCGGCACAACTATGGAAGGTATTCGATGTTTTGTTTCAATCTCACTCAAAAGCTAAGGCTATGACACTTAGATTTCAACTTCAAACTATGAAGAAGGGAGACTTTCCAATTGATGAATACATAATGAAATTCCAATATATCTCTGATGAGTTGTTCAATATTAATCAGCCTCTGTCTGAAACTGAGTTGGTACTATTTGTACTCGGAGGTCTTGGACCTGAGTATGAATCTATAACGGTTCATTTAACCTCTCAATCTTGAAATCTAACTCTAAATGAAGTGCATAGTCAACTTCAAACACATGAAGTTAGGCTACAAAATCAGTTTTCTGCAGCTCATGGTTGTCCCTACCAAGAAAATGTTGCTTATAACTATAGAAACTATCCTTCTGGTGGTTCTACTGCTCCACCTTCCCGTGGTAGGGGTCGACAATTTACCTATCGTGGTGGTCAATCTCCTAACTATCGAGGCCGTGGTGGAAGATCAAACTATGGTCATCAAGGAAATAGACCTCTGTGTCAACTGTGTGGCAAGCTTGGACATATTGCTCACAAATGTTTCAAAAGGTTTGATGTGAGTTTTGTTGGTCCGTAATCGTCTCGCTCAACCACACCCTCAAGCCAATACTGCTATGGGACCTAACAATGTGATTGAATCACCATCATTCTCCCTCCGTCCAAAGAAGTTCCTCTCTGTTTTCCTCTCCACCCTATACTTCCTCATCCTCATCATCATCATCTAATCAACCTTCTGCCAATACTGGTCTTTCTCCTCTCACCTCTTCCCACTTACACTCTTCCTCTTCTTCATCACATTCAATTCCCATTAATCCTCCAGTCACTAATACTCATTCTATGAGTACAAGATCCAAGAATGGGATCTTCAAACCAAAAGCTTATTCTGCTGCCTTAACTCCAATTCCTTCTTAACCACTCAGTGTTAAAGAAGCTCTTGCTCATCCACTCTGGAAAGATGCCATGCAAGCCGAATATGATGCCTTACAGAGAAACAAAACATGGATTCTGGTTCCTAGGACAGAAGATATGCGTCCCATACAGTGTAAATGGGTTTACAAAGTCAAAACTTGTGCTGATGGAAGTATTGATAGGTTTAAAGCGAGATTAGTTGCAAAAGGTTTTCAACAAAAAGCTGGAGTTGATTTTGGTGAGACTTTCAGTCCAGTTGTCAAACCAGTTTCTGTGAGGCTTCTATTTTCTTTAGCAAGTACTTTTGGCTGGGATGTGCAACATATTGACATCAATAATGCTTTCCTAAATGGAGTTCTAGATTATCCAGTCTATATGAATCAACCTGCTGGTTTTGTGGATCAGAGTAATCCTTCTCATGTCTGCAGACGGGTAAAATCTTTGTATGGGCTTAAACAAGCTCCTCGGGCTTGGTATGACAGACTGAAGCAATATCTACTTAACTATGGTTTCAAATTCTCATCATCTGATCATTCCCTTTTCTTCAGCAAAATTAAGGGAAGTCTTATCATGGTTCTTGTGTATGTAGATGATATTTTGATCACGGGGAAGAACTCCCGCTCTTATCTCGAAATTCATTAGCTCTCTATCCTCGAATTTGCTCTTAAATCTCCGGGGAGTGTGAGCTATTTCTTAGGAATACAAAGTTATTAAAACTTCTCGGCATACCCCGCTCATCAAACTCCAAGGATACTAGAGGTCTACTTCAAAAGGCAAATCTTATTATCGTCGACCCACTCCCACTCCTTTGATTACGTGGTCGAAGCTTTTCCAAAGATGATAGTGCAGTCTTTCTAATCCTACTATATACGAAGTCTTGTAGGAGGGTTGCAATATCTTCTCCTAACTAGACCAGACATAGCCTTTATGGTGAATAAGCTTAGTCGGTTCATGCATAATTCTACTTAGAATCATTGGGAAAGCTTGCAAACGTCTTCTTAGATATCTCAAAGGCACTCTCTATCTTGGACCCGGTGTTCAAGGCTGCACCTTGCTTAAATCTACATGGTTTTTTCGGATGCGAAATTAGGCTAGCGATGCCCGGATGATAGACGTTCTACTAGTGGTCCCGCATCTATCTAGGATCAAACTTGTTATCTTGGAGCTCAAAGAAACAAAAAGTTGTTTCTACGCAACGGTTCTAAGTCGAATATAGATCTCTTGCAGATGCAGCTATGGAATTGATGTGGATAAAAAATCTTATACTGGAACTTGGACTTAAGACAGCTCCTCTACCTGTACTTTGGTGTGATAACCAGAGTGTAGCAGCAATGGCTTCAAATCCAGTGCAACATGCTATAACAAAACATATTGAGATTGACACGCATTTTGTGCATGATAAAGTTCTTCAAAAAGATTTGGAGGTTCGATATGTGGATGCTCAGAATCAATTAGCTGATATCTTCACAAAGCCTTTAAGTCATGCTCGTTTTGCGTTTTTGAGAAACAAGTTTCCAATGCTTGAGATTCTGGGCACATCAGGAGAAGACAAAACGTAGTAGAGGGAATATTAGATATTGTATAACTGCATGTGCAAGGCACGTGTGTGCCACGTGTGTTTTAGTTATAACCGTCTTGTTAGTTATACTGTTAGGAGGTTGTTAGCCTTCTTCTTTCCTTCTCTCTCCGTGTATATATATTGTTGTGATGAAATGTAAATGATACTTTTCTTCTCATTCTTAAAATCATAATAGTGGGCGACACGCTCCGGAGCTAATGGCTGCACCGTAAGACCAAGAACACGGAGGTTGATGTCCGAATAATCGACGACGAGGTCACCGTGAAGCTGGTTCAGCAAGAAGAGGATCAACTGCTTGCTGTTTGTGTCCAAGGTTCTTGATGAACTCCAGCTGGATCTCCACCATGTAGCTGGAGGCCTCATTGGTGATTACTACAGTTATCTCTTCAACTCCAGGAGTACATTAATTCATTCAAATAAACAGGCATCATTATTAGTTTAATTAAGCAAAATTAAATTTGCAGATTTGCGATGGTTCAGGTGTGTATGCGAGTGCAGTGGCTGATAAGCTGATTGATGTTGTGGACAAAGCAGGTATGCTGCGAGTAGCTATTAATTAGGTAAACTTTTTAAAGAAAGCTCTTATTTAAGTTTTTAATCATGGGCTTAGTGCCAAAAATTGCTTCTTTAATTTGTACCATCCAAATAGTACTCTTAGAGAAGAACGAAGAAAATGAGTCAAAATAGTGACAGTTTCTAAAAATGGGCATGTATTAGGTACACATACACCCCTTCCCCCTCACAGCAGATGGTTACTAAATAGAAGCAGATGTGGCCTATGTAAGGGGGTGTTTGCGATGGTAAATGAAACTTATCGATAAGTCTTGAAAGTGGTAGAAAGCGTTTGAAAGTGTTGATTTTGATAATTTATAAATGTTTGCAAAAGTCATGAAAGTCAAGAATTATAATACAATTGTTATTATACAATTATAATTGAGGTAATCTTTATTACCCTAATTGTTATTATACAATTATAATTATAATAAATAAATAAAATTATTGAGTAATTAAAAACGAAATAAAATTATTGTTTTTTCATGCAATGTTAATAAAATGGAGTATTATGGTTAATATTATTTAATATTATTTTTAATTTAATCAATCAATTTAATAAATATATGATTAAATGAGAAAAAAATAAAATTACAAGACTTGGAAATTTAAAGGAAGAAATCGGCTTTCGGCTAGTTTATTACCCTTCCCTAACTTTTATAAATCGAAATTATCAAAATCAGCTTTGGTAGTGTAAAAAGTTTGTAGATACAAACTTCTGACACAAAAATCTGTGCGG